>JANHJO010002436.1:89666-106279 GCA_032468235.1 Pseudoxyrhopus heterurus | reverse complement strand
AGCTCTGTAATCCCAAATAATTCAAAAAAGTAGTCTGGTCTCCTATCCCCTCCCTGGCCACACACACACACACACACCCCGGCAGGCACTCACAGGTCTTGCTGCTGCTGCTGCTGCTTGCAAAGAGACCGTCAGCAGAGCCTGAAGCTTTTGGCTGGAACCAAAGGGGAAGGAACCACATGGGCCCATAGAAAAGGGAGGGGTGTTCATTTCCCACCCTAGGCTTATACTCGAGTCAATAAGTTTTCCAGTTTTCATAGGTAAAATTAGGTGCCTCGGCTTATATTCGGATCAGCTTATACTTGAGTGTATAAATTGCCAGCAGATTATGACCCAATATGTAACAACTCCTGATTCCAAATGCTCTCCCTAGAAAAATTGGCCTAGTATCTACTTTGCTGGCCTTTCAGCTCCAAATGCATGTAGCAACAAATAATAGATTTGGATGATAGAAAAGAAGGCTTGGAAAATGAAACAAATATTGTAGTACAGAAAAGAATAGGAACATACAATATAAGAGGCTAAGGAGATAAATGAAATATTACCTAGAGGCAGGTCTTTCAGCAGCTGTGCCAAACAAATCTTGAAAGTATCAGTTAGTCATAGAATGATCTGTAAAATATTAACTAGATACAGTGGAACTGAGCAGGTATCTAAAATTCTATGTTTCTATTTTGCCAATAATATATACAGTTCCTGCTCCACTAGAGCATAGGTTCCATCTTCTTTCAAGCTGATGTGGATACTGCACTTCCACTGAATGAAGAAGTACAGTATTTTCCCAGTAGAAAAATAGCTCACATAAATCCTAAATTCTGTATTACAGCAATCCCCAACCTTTCTGGTTCTGTCAACCAGCAGTAGCGATGGCAGGGGGGGAGGGCTGGTTTTGCATGTGCAACCTAATCCCACACCTGCACAAATGGAGCTTCAAGTGCTTGCCCTGCGCTTGCATGGTCAGGTTCTCAACAGGCGTCAACCGCAGACCAGAGTTGAGGGCCGCTTTTGTACTACCGTAGATGCTATTATGATGCTTTATAAGTAACTCAAGGGGGTAAACTTGTATATATAATACTCTTGTTTTTTCCACAAAAACAACCCTGTGAGTGGGTTGTTCCACTTTTCCATCATATATTTCCATATTTTAACTGAATTCACAGGAAATAGGATCAATTTCACTTACCTGTTCTACTTAAACATAGCAATAATAATCCATAGATTTGCATTACTGGTACTAAAGATGCCCTGGAACCCATATACAGTACATTTTATCCCAGGATCTTCCCACTAGTTAAGATTTCTACAAGTCATCTAACCGTCACCAAAATAAAAAAAAGGCTGATCCTCAATATATTTAGCCCTACTATAAAGATTGTGGGGAACCATGTTAAGTTCTCAACACAAAAATTGTGCTTTACAAAGTTTTACACTAGCTAAATGATCTTTTGCACTGACTTCTTGACCGCTTGTTTCTCTTTTATATTTTAATTTTTTTTTAAAAAAAAACTAATTTGGAATCTTGATGTTTGCCATTTATCTGGGAATACCCTAAGAAAAATCTTCTACAGGTATAATAACTATTTGATTATAATATAATCCATATTATAATAGATAGTTTCATTATTACAGATGTCTTAGATCACTATCATCACCATGAGACCTTATATAGTGCTAAGAACTGCAGAGTTTCACACTATAGCTACTCACTGTGATCTTCTCTGTGATGGAACCCACACCTGGGATATTCGCATTGATATTTGTGATGTGCCTGCTATATGAAGCCCACAGTCCTATTCATAGCTCCCTAGCATCCAACACTGCACTACTGAAATCTGAAAGCAAATGTGCAATTTTTAGTAGCCCAATTTTAAACTTTTTTCACAAGTTTTGTGCCTTAAAGGAAATAATTTGCTTATGGGAAATTGCCCATTCCCAACTCAAAGACTAAAAGAAAAATTAGGCCACATTTCTACCAGTGTATTGCAACATCACTGGATTGCTTCCTACAACTCTTTAGGAGATTGGGGTATGGCCCCCTAACACCTAAACCTTGCCCCACTCCTGCTTTACACACCCACTAAAGACCTGTCTCTTATACATGAATGTTTGGATGAACTGCTCCACTCACCCCTTTTTCTCATGAATATGTATATTTGCCTTTTAATAATTCTGTAGATTGCTTTGCAATACTTCATAGAAAGTGGTACAGCAAATTAATAAATCGAACGTTGCTATAAGATAGCAGTAAAAGTAAAACCAAGCTACTAAATTATGCAAGATACTTAAAAACAAATACAGATTGTTGTTTTTAGTTGCCCTACCATTCCCCAAAACTGCAACTAAAAAAAAATGACTGCAAAATAATACAAAGCAGTTGAAACGCAAATTTGTATATAACATTTAACAAGCAGTAATAGCTATTATGCCATGAAAACTATTCAAAATGCCTAACTGGATAATACCATTATTAGGACCAATCCAACTTTCAAGTGCTACAGATTTCTTTTACTTGGCAAAATGTTTTTAAAAAGGAGAAGATAAAGCAGTGATGGCGAACCTTTTAGAGACTGAGTGCCCAAACTGCAACCCAAAACCCACTTATTTATTGCAAAGTGCCAACACGCCAATTTAACCTGAATACTGAGATTTTACTACCTAAAATAATGATAAACAAGGGAGAGTTCGGCTAATTGTTCTAAGAAAAACATGATAAATGCACTTTTATGCCCCTTCATTTTTTTTCTGTTTTTGAAATATTACGTTTAGCAACAATAAAAAAGAAAAACTTTTGTAATATCATTTCTCTCTTTCCCTCCCTCTCCCCTTCTCTCTCTTTCCTTCTCTCTCTCTCTATCTCTCCCTCCCTCTTTCCCTCCCTCCCTCTCTTTCCCTGTCTCTCTGTCTCTCTCTTCACCCTCTTTCTCTCTCTTTCTCTCCCTCTAACTTTCTCTTTCCCTCCTTTTCCTCCTCTCTTTTCCTCCCTCTCTTTCCCCCTCTCTATCTCTCTATTTCCCTCCCTCTCTCTCTTTCCCTTCCTCCCCCCTCTCTCTCCCTTGGGGGGGGAAGGAACCCCTGAACTAGTGCTGGGTGGTGGGAATCTGACGACCGGAGCCCGATGAGCCCAGGAGCAGCACGCCGAAGACCAGCATCCCAACACCGGCAGCTCTGTAGGAAGTGTACAAGTGAAAAAGTTTACTCAATCAATTCCAACTTCACAAGATCTTTTTCTTTCATGAGAAGTTGGAATTGATTGAGTGAACTTTTTTTAGTCTCACAAACTTTTGTTTCCCTGCAAATGATGGCGAGAAACGCAACAGAGAAGCACAATGGAGCTGGGCTGGGGCGACGGCACGCATGCCCACAGAGAGGGCTCTGCATGCCACCTCTGGCATGCATGCCATGGGTTCGTCACCACTGAGATAAAGAAACAAGAGAATCTAGAACATAGGCTATATTTTTCAGCCATCTCTGCATTCAAAATGTCTTAAGGTGGCCTTACAGACTGCAAGCCACCATCAGTTGATACACCCAGTGCTCAGAAACAAGCAAAGAAAATGCTTTTCTCTCCTGCTCTGAAGACAACAGCAATTTTTAGCCCCTAATCTGCCTCTTACCATGGCAGGTCATGTCACATCACAGAAATAAAGAAGCATTACAGTCTTTACAGTCAAAAGCTGAAAGTAATTTTGATGATCTAATAGATCATTAAGCCAAATTCATTTTGCCTCTAACTCAATTGACTAGAATAACAAAAAGAGTGCAAAGGAAGCTATAATCTTTTTTACTGCTCTCCTCTTCCTCCCACCAAACCTTTGGGGGCTTTGTTTTTTGTATATTTTGGGGAGTTTAATGGATATAATGAATGACAAACCTTGCACGTCATTTAGACAACTCATTTTACCCCTAAAAACCCTGGTGTCCCTTTTTCTGGAGCAATTCTCAATATCTCACAGAAAGCCTATTAAAACCTTCACTGTGCTCGAAGTTGTACATTCAAATCCAAATGATCACTCAACCCAAAATAGCAATAGGACTTAGACTTATGTACCACTTCACAGTGCTTTACTAGGCGGTTTACATACTCAGCATGTTGCCCCCAATAATCTGGGGCCTCATTTTACCGACCTCGGAAGGATGGAAGGCTAAGTCAACCTTGAGCCTGTAGGATTGAACTGCTGGCACGGAGCAGAGTCAGCCTGCAATACAGCATTCTAACCGCTGCACTACCATAGCTCACAAAAATTCACTCACAAAAGATGTTAGTGAATTCATTCCCCAACAATATAGGGGGGAGGAGCTATTGCATCAGTCTGAATATCGACTTTATAAAAGGCCTGGAGTTACTTTTATAAGTAACTCAAGTGTTACTTATAAGTGTACCAGTATAGTGCATTGGTTGGTAGCCTAGGTGCTGTCTGATGTTGCAAATGCTTCTGGACACTCTGAAGTTAAGCATCACAAAAATAAACTGAAGAACTAATATACTGACTTGGGGTTATATTCAGAGGCGATGTAACTGCCTTTTATAATGCTCTAGTTCATGGGTGTCAAACTTGCAGCATTACGTTGCTATGACGTAATGTTTCACAACGTTTTTTCCCTTCGCAGAGCTGGGGTGGGCATGGCCCACATGTCAAACATCCGGCCCACAGCCCGCCACTTTGAACCCCTGCCCTAGTTAATTGCAAAAACATACTTCGTTATAAAAGCATATTAGTGAATTGCTTGTTTTAGGGAATACATGTACTGCAAAATTGGGAAATTGACTAAATCATGTCCTAACACAATTAAATTAAATTATTTATTTTCTTTTTGACAATTAAATCAAGATTTAAATCTTAGCCAATATCTTCCACACAGAAAAGAACAAGTTGCTAATTAATGGAACTTATTTGATGAATATTACAATCTGTTTCTGAATTATGTAATACTTTACTTATGATTTTAACTCTTAATCTTCTTTAATCTTCAGTAATTAAAAGCAATAACATTCATTTTTATTGTTATTATTGTTATATTTTTACCTTGAAAATTTCCATACAATAGCACTCTAGCACATACATTCTCTGCAAATATTCCAATAATTCATATGTCAGTAGAGATTTTTTCCATTGTTTGGTGAGAGTTAACTATTTTTTATTTCAGCTGTAGCTCTTAACAGACCATCAAATAGCCAGTGACTACAGGAATAGCATAGACATTATTACCGCACATAATCTGGTGTCTATTATTCTTCTAATCAAAATGGGGGGAAAGGAGCATTTTACTTTGTAATAAATAAATGAATACATAAATGTGCTTGTAACTATTAATTCTTCATAATCTGGCTATATTGTCTCTGCCCTCCTGATCAAATGCTTCAACAATGTTAATAACGACATGAAATTGAAATTGAGTTGAACTTAAATGTAGGTATGTAGGCATAAAACTATCATGTTAGTTGCTCAGATACATTGACTAACTGATACTTTCTAGGAAATATATGAATAACATTGTAAATAAAGTTAATATTCATGAGAATGAGTACCATTTTTTAAATCCATCTGAATGCAATAGTTCAGAGGCAACATTATAATAAAATTAAACAAAATATAATCAACAACTTATCTTAGACATTTTTGTGTGATTTCTGAAGTCACAATTTATTTTCAAAAGTAGTTATTTCAAAATGATAGTCAATGCTAAATTAGCAAATATCATTATTTTTTGTCCCTAGATAATTAGTTTAATAGAAAGCAAGTAAAATAACCCAAAGAAGGAAGAAATTGATCTCTGCCCTCCTGATCAAATGCTTCAACAATGTTAATAACGACTATATAATATTTTTTTACTAATTCATGCTAACTTTGTTGTTGTTGTTGTTGCTAAAAAGCAAGATGCAAAACTTTCACCACATATAGCAAGCTTTAAATAAATATACTTTGTATTTTTAAAAAATAAAATGAAGCTTTACACCATGGCAGCTGCTCCCCGCCCCCAAGAGTCATAATTCATGGGGAACCTGCTTTCTTTCCTCTCAACTTTCATTCCTCTCCAGTAAATGCTGGGAAGTTGGGGGAGGGAGAGAAGAGGTAATTTTAATCGCTGATTTCAACTTCAGTGTATAAATCATACCACTAATAAGATATATAGTCTGCACCTATGTGCAACATAATTTGTCTGAGGAAACAACTGGAATAAATTTTTAAAATTACCAAACGCTTGGAGAATTCTTTATTTTCTGAAAGGAATCCATATCCTGGGTGAACCTTAAAAAAATAAAAGACAAAATTAAGTTTTCAAACGCCAGGCATGCAGAAGCTTAATTTGCACAATATACACTCAGTTTTTACTTTATATTAGATAAATTTATTCTGCTGAATCATTTCTTTTGAAATTCATTGTGAAAAAAATGTCTTTCTATTTGAAATGTTTGCACTAATTACATTAAAAAAACTCAATTCATCTACTATATCTAGCACTTTTAGGCCCAATTTACATATGTGGCACCTTTAAAAAAATAAAAAAAAAGCATATCATTTTACTTAAAATTACATAAGAAAGCAGGTCACCCAACATTACATGATCTGTGTGACATCATTCCAGGTCACACATTTCTGATTTAATACTCTGCATGTAAGTGTGTATACTTAATTTATACTGAACATCTAACATACATGAGTGTGGGTGTTGAGTCTGGTCTTGGGTGAATTTCGTTGTATGTGTATACTGTATACTGTGTATATATATGTAAAATGACAATAAATTTATTATTATTATTATTTTATTATTTTATTATTATTATTATTATATTCTGGATACTCTAAATATGGATCTGCCTAGTTGAAAACAATACCCTTCAAAGAGATACAGAAATAGATATTTGACTATCAAATTTTATTTTCTATTTTATTTCCCCTTAATAAAACCATTCCCATAATTTGTTACATTTCTTTCAACATAACCTTTTCCATACCATTCAAGTCTGTAATATCTCTACTTTACCAAGTTTATAGTTTGTTTTTCTCTCTAAATCATTTTCTTAACTGTTGCTTCACCCAAGTTCATAGCTATACCATCAGTATTGAATGCAAACTTTCAAAGAAAACAATATAAAATCTGAAGACGGAGATAAAATGTTAATGTGCCCCTACACCAAAATAACGAGCACATTATGCAAATCTCTACTACAAACAACACGATATAATTACAAAACACAGCAATGTGAAAAAAATAATCAGTTTCATAATTTGAACTGTATGTAAATTCACAACTAGGAAAATATATGCAGTGAACTAAAGATGAAAGCCTAAACTATTTTTATCTCTATTAAGTCTTCTTAACTAACAATGTAAACATCTGCAGTGTCTGTTGGCTAATTAATGTTGTTTGCCATTTTTTCCACCCCCTCCCCCTTCACAAATGCACCATACTGAAACATTTATTTCAAAAGAAATGATAATGCTAATTGAGACACTCCAGGGTAATTGCTGGTGTTGGCCGACTCCCATCCCTCACATTTTATTTAAAGATGCTTTTGCATTCAGCAGTTCTGAAGACCACATTTGCATTCAATGATGCAGTAATCGCCCTAAAAGTATGTTGTTGTTGTTGTTTTTAAAAAAACAAACATTCCTGTAAAAATTTTGAATCTAGTCCTAATTCAGCCGAAGAAACAGAATAGATGGAACTAGTATGAACACACTGACCTACTCCAATACATTTCATCAGTAACACAATACATTTAAAAATAATATCTGGATGTGCCATCTATTTCCATGCAAGTGATTTGCCGCATGCACGTTCTCATACAGGCGAGATCATAAAAAAGTTTGAAAATAAAACGATTGTTAAAAATAAAATCACACGCTATTGTAGGGAAGATCCAAACAAGAAGCTATGGCACAGAAAGGGTTAGTGCTCTAAACTAATTGGGATTTTTTTTTTCCCCCAGCAAATTTGGAAATGAACTGAAGCTGCTCCCTGGTGTGAAAGCTGAATCCAGCAGCCACCTGCAGGATCAGCGACCGGCACTGCCAGATGCTACAAAAGCCTTTGATTTCCAGTAGCAATTTCGGCCACATTTAACTCATGTGACATGAACTAAACTGAAATAGCATATTCAATCATTCTTCCCCTCACTTTTTTTTAATCTTTAAATACAAACTCTAGTGTCCTTGCTTTCTATATATGAAACAGCTGCAGAGGAGAGATTCATTCAGACTCACAGCTTGGGCCCGCGTTTTTTTAATGGCTTCCATGATAGCATCCATGTTGAGGTAGCTTTTACTAGTGGGAGCTGGGCCAACACAGACGGCTTCATCGGCCATTTTCACATGGACCTGAAAAGACAAAATGACTACATTTTAATATACATGTGCCAGCCAATGTTTACTTCTATTTCCCTAAGCTATTAATGTTTAAGGAACAAAAACTGACATAAATAAATGGCATATGAATACATTGTGTAGATTATATGCACATATAAATCCCAGCACTCAAAATTAGACATACAAGAGAAGAATATAGATATAGATAATGAAGACAGGTACACACAGTGCAAATAAGGATATGCAACAATAAATTTCACTTTATACTGAAGCACAATCATAAGGTCTTTGTGCTAAATTCAGTGATATTTAGAGAAATAATACACACACAAATACAAATCTGAACATAGTACACTGATTATATATATGTAAATTCAGAGTCTAAAACCATTTTGTTAAATGTAACAGCCTAATATCTTACTACTTAACAACAAACATTCACGGCTAGTTCCATCTAAGCAGGCTCCCCAGGAAGTTGGGGATAATTAGAGTGAATTGAATGAAGGGATGCAGTGGTGTCCCTGCACAGCATCAGGTCAACTCCATGCCCAAATTAAAGCATATGACTAAAGAGTTCAATATCACTACACATGAACCAGAAAATCTTGAGATTTTTTTAAAGCAACCTTAGATTCCCAAATTCATTCTGATCCTTTTTCACACAGACTATTGTCAGCTATAATATTTCCAAGCAAATCTGAGCAATAAGCAATAGCTAAATAAAGTTTCCAAATCAATTTTGAAAAAAATGCATGTTCTAAAACAGCTTATTTGTTTTGTATTTCAAAGATACTTGATCTTTTTTTTAAAAAAAATGATCAGAAAGCATCTGTCATTGTAATAATTAGAAATGGAGAAAAGGTTTCCATTGCTTGCATTAAATAAACAATATTTAAAATATTAGATAATATTCAACGAAGCATTGCAACATAGTTATTTTCATTTTTTTTTCATTTATAGCCAATGACACAGCTAAATGTAAGATAAGAATGGAAGTTAAAATTACATTTAGCAGGAGGTTCTTTTAATGAATTTAAATTTCTAATAAGCAACAACATCCAAATGTCAGACATCTGGAAGCATTAAAGAAGCAAAAGAAAATTTAAAGACTTGAACACCAAACCTAATGTTTATTCTTATCAAAAAATATCTAAATAGCTACTGAACATAAATATAGATTTTGATGAACAGTTTATTATGTTATAATATTACAATATTCAAGTTCCTTAGTAACTCCAATCAGTGATGGACAATACTACCATTCAAATGTTAATATATTCTGCGTAACGTTTATAAAATGTTATCCTTTACAAATATATAATTTTTCATTACAATGTAAGATACATATGAATCATATAAATATGTATTTTTTTAATTTCTCAGAAATTAGTGTGTATTTTTATTTTTAAAAAACATACAGTTTTGTAATTTTTCTCATCTTAGTCAAAAAGTGGTAAATGATGCCTTAATTTCACTACTCTTTGATATTTTTTAAAAATAGATGTATTCTTAATTATGAAAAAATAATCTAAGAAGTGTGGGAAATGCATATGACATCAATGTGCATTCCATTTTCCAATTATACAAAAGCTTAGAAGAATTTTCTCACTAATTTTTTTTAAAAATGATCCACTGGCAATGAAACCATTCAAAAAGCAATCTAAACAATGTAACATTCAAAGCAGGGTTGTCTACTGCAGTCCTTTGTACCCTTTTTGACTGCTGAAACAATTATTTTACTCTGAAATTAAAAGTGATCCTATATTCATCTCTATTCTGTTATATTTACTCCAACAAATAATTGACATTTTTCAGAATCAACTTCTTCCCTTCTATTTCACGTGTACCCATCTACAGTCAGCCCTTCCCTTGCAGAGAGGAGGAGGAGGAGGAGGAGAAAACAAATATTTTGCTAAAATGTTTTTAGAGTTTATTTATATTAGAATTAAAATTTAAAACCCTGTCTTTCTATACTGTGATAGCTTAAAACAACACAGAATTACTTTAAGCAAAAAAAATAGACAATGTATATTTTGTAATACAATAATATTGCAAATAGCAGTCAAAAAGGATAATAAATTATCAGTAAAGTTATAGAACCAGTAAATAAACAAAGTCATGCAAATGGAGAAAAGGCTTCCATTTCTTTATTAAATAAACAATATTTCAAAATATTAGATAATATTCAATGAAGCACTTGCAACAGTTACGGTATTTTCATTTTTTTCATTTATAATCTATGACAGAGTTAAATGTAAGGTAGTAATGGAAGTTAAATTTATATTTAGCAGCAAGTTCTTTTGATGAATTTAAATTTGTAATAAACAACAACATCCATTAAATGTCAGACATCTGGAATATTAAAGAAACAAAAGAAAATTTAAAGACTTGAACACTAAATCTAGTGTTTATTCTTATCAAAAGATATTTAAATAGCTACTGAACTTAAATATAGATTTTGATGATACAGTTTATGTTACAGTATTGCAATATTCAAGTTCCTTAGTATGAATAAACAAAAAATCATGCAAATTTACAAGGTCAAGACACACCACTCTGTAAAAGCCAGTCCATCATCTAGGCACCATAGTCTTATCCTCCAACTATTTCCTCCCCCCACCCACACTTATTGGGGCAACACAAAAGCCCCTGAAATTGACAACATTCAAACAATATTCAAGCAAAGGAAAAACTCTGAAAAGAAGCAATACCAGAAAGACTCCAATTAATCTGGAAAAAAAAAGGCAAAGATAGCATCCTTAACGAACATATTGACAAAACTGAAAGAAAATTAACATATGATTTATGAGCCATAGTGCTACAGTAGTTAGAATGTGGTATTGCAGGCTAATTCTGCCAACTGCCCACAGTTCAAACCTGATCGGCTCAAGATTGACTCAGCTTTCCATCCTTCCGAGGTTGATAAAATGAGGACCCAGATTGTTGGGGACAATATGCTGACTCTGTAAACTGCTTAGAGAGGGGCTGTAAAGCACTATGAAGTGGTATATAAGTCTAAGTAATATTGCTATTAACTAGTTTTAAACCACAGCCTGGTCATAGTTACTTGAAGTGTATGTATTCTTTTCAAGGCAAGTCCCAATGCAGAAATCCAATATGGAGGTAACAATTGCTACGACTAAATCAGACAAAAATGAATTAATACCGATAGATGAACTGGGATATCAAATTAAGTTAATTGGAAGCACTCTTAGCTACTATTCTCATCTGTACATCCAAACTGATGTTGTTGCTTCTAAACAATTACAATTCTATCACAGCCAAGTTGAATATGATTTACAAGTTGATCAGACACCTCAAATGATAATATTTATTTTTAGATGAATTAAATGCTTAAACTAAACTCCCTAACTCATGCTGTCTCTGCACCAAATAGGTTATAGAATGAAGACAAAATGTTTCTACTTACAGCAACCTCCAATTTTAATCTCAAAAGTCAGCACAGAAGTTAGATGAGGGAGAATGTAAATAGAGAAAGGTCATCCAGTGAACTTTATGATGGAACAGTGGTGTAAACCTAGTTCAATAATCAACAGTCTAACCAGTAAAATACAGAGAATGTTTTAACTTTGACAGCAGTAACGAACATTTCATGGCAGAAAATCTTTAGAAAGATTATTGCAAACAGCAGAAATGATCTAAAAGATTTTATAACTCTGGTTTTCTTATTCTTGGGAGTTTAAAATATACTGATAAGGAATGTAAGAGAGGAGAATGCAGTTCAATACACACAAATCTTTTATTTAAATAATTTTAGATAATAAGGTAAGAAAAGGAAGAAATGAATAAAAAATACATGGTGCAGAAAAAAATCCTTTTCTTGGAAATAGTTGAACGCATATCATTTCAACAGCAAAACATTATTTACTTCTCTAGAATATTTGGAATTTGCCTTTGCAGTTGTCCATAAAAGTTGACAACATACATAACCAATATGGAATGCAGGATGGAATTTTACCAATGCTGTATTTTTCAGTGGGGAAAAATCCTTTCAACACACTTTAGCACTATTCAAATAAGGCAATTTCCAAGTTTTAATTAATTATATTTTAATTCATTCAAATTACTATTCCTAAGTACATACATAGATAAATACAATCCAAGAAATCAACAGATGACATGGCAAATTGACTCAAGTCTATATATAAACAACAAAATTCTTTATGATTTCATTCCATGGGAATTTCAAATCTAAATGCCTACATTAAGTAAATTTCTATGAGTTACAAAATTTGCTAAAATTAAAACTCTAAGATGAAGGATTGCAGCCTGAGGGCTTTGAAAAGTTTGTTAATTTTAAATATTTAACTGAATAAAAATTTACTTTATTATACTGATTTTTAACAATCACCAGTATCAGTAATAGAATCCTATGTGAAACCAGAAGAATAACAGCATTGATAACAGTTCTGGTAATTCAATTGAGAGTTCTAGGAAATCAAATTTTAAATGTTATATTAAAAAGTTAAATGTAGCTCCATAGTTCCCAAAGTTTCTTTGATAGAGGGTCTACGTAGAAACCACTGCGTAATTTACAGATACTTTACAGATTCTCAAAGCAAAAACCGACTCAGAAGACAATAACAAGTCATATCCATCCTGTAGCCAAGAATATTAACAGGGTATATTGTATTCAATTTAAAAGCATCTTTAGTTTTTAAAGTAAACTCATTCATTATCTTTTGTAATAGTTGAGTAAAATTTTAAGTATACTACTCCAAAGTGGAAATTCAGAAGTTGTGCAAATCCATCCATCATTTTGCAAACTAATTTCCCTGTGAGCTTATCTAACTACACCACACACACACACACACACAGAGAGAGAGAGAGAGAGAGAGAGAGAGAGAGAGAGAGCGAGAGAGAGAGAGAGAGAGAGAAGAGAACAAAATCTGATCAGCTGCTTGGTTCACATAGCCAGAACTACCTGCCTTTACTATTTTAAATAACCATTTTTACACTTTAATTAGTTGATTTTTTTTCCCCATTTGGTAGATGCTTCTTACATGAATCTAAACGCCTAATTAAAAAGAAACCCAACACAAAGATCCTTCAGGAGAAATGAATGCTTGGGTCACCCACTGTTCCAGTTATGCAGAGTAGACTAACCCTTGGCACATTCGGGTCTTAAAGCAATGATTCCGACAACATTGCACCACACAACCAGTCTTCATTGCAACCCACTTTCACTTTTCATTCCTTTGTTCTTTTTCCAACATCAAAGGCATAAGTACTGTATGCATTATTCGATAAGCCTATTTTGAACATCAGCTGAAATCTTTCACGATAGAAACTTCGCCAACCTAGCTGTCTTTGTAGCTCACATCAACATTATAGAACAATGAAGGACTCCTCACCATAAAGTAGATGTATTTAATTTACCCAATGAGCATACTACTCCACAGCAAGACAAACCACAATTAGCTCATCCCATAAAATGAAGTTAAGGTTGCTTCTCGCTCTTATACACATCAAGGCACAGCAAACTCTTGAATTAAAACTCAATTTAGTGCAAATTACCTTCAAATCCACTGACTCAGCTATTAATTACATCAAGAGGTAGCATTGTCAAGCCTTGGTCAGAATACAAATCTAAACAGATTTAGTCATGCAGTGTTCAATACCAGACAATAATGTTGAAATCAAATAGCACTGATAAAGGTGATAGTTCAGAAGAATGGCAGTGTGGCTTTAAAAGTGCTTAATACCTATATTAAGATTTAAAAATAGCCTCAGTCTTGAGATGGTGATTTCAAAAAAATTGTACAGACAAGAGATTAATCCTATGACTTTTAGGACAGCACTAAAAATCAGAATTGTTTCTATTCGACACCCAAGGTTTCCCTAAACAAACATACTCACACTTTCTGCTTTTATTTTTTTTTTAATATAAAGCTCTACTAATGAAGGAAGCTAAGAGCCCATAATTTCTAAGAGGATATATTGGAATGGGCTTTCTCCTTGAGGCGTACCTCACATTGTAATTAAAAAAAACTGAACATACTACTTTAGCCTTCCCCTTGGGGTACTTGGTTGCATATGGAAGGGACTGTAAACTCTCCTGAATTCTGAACATTTCATGAATGTTTTTCTATGTAAGAATAAATTCCAGTTGCAATCCAACAGCTGCAAAGAGAAATCTGATTACTGCACAAATAGAGCACACTTTCATTGTTTCATGCAAGGCTTTTTCAAAACTTTAATTGATTGTTCCTTCTGCAGAACATCACACTATGACATCATGAACAAATTGTTCTTGAAACATATGACTAACAACCTCAAGACTGCACATATTAACATGGGGAAGCTGCCCAACAATAATACCACGAACAGCTTTATAGAATTATATCAAGAAGAGGCATGTCTCCTGATCCCAAGAAGCTTATCACAATAATTTTAAAAAAGAAAGTTAATAAAAAGTAGTAGAAAAACATCAACAAATGATGTAGGATATTACAGTATCAGCACAGGAAACATAACATCAGCCTGTACCCAGATTGGAATTAAAACACATGCCATACAATTGTAGTGTATACAATTTAAAGAGAAAAAAAATACACCACGGTGTGAGATTATCATGATACACTACATCCTTCAGAAAACCTGAGGTTGTTTATTCCCAGCCTCAATAAATTATATCAAACTTTACAGTTTTCCTCCCTTCAAAGTAAAAAGAGTTTCTAAAATTATATATCCATTACGTCCTGGAGACTCCAACATCAATAAAGTTAAAGAGGAACTCAATAAAAAATAAATTAGGTTCAAAAGATAAAACCATTCATATTACCAAGAAAAAGTGGTGTATTATGCTAAGGAAAGGAAACCCTTTGTAATGGGTAAAAAGTATTAATTGCCTAAATTTGCCTGAATAGCTCTCCCACTCTTTGTTGTGGGCCTATAGAAAGAAGAGAGCAGAATGCTTTGTATTATACAAGGAGACATACACACTCTCTCCAGTTTGAGAGATTCCAAGACCACAATTCCTCTTAAAAGAGATGAAAAGAAGTAGCTTTACTGGATAGAATCTAACCCATCAATCTGCAAGGGAAGACCTGACATTGGCTTGCTCCCTGGCAAGGCAGAACTGCTATGGAGGTCTTGGAGAAGTCCCAAATGCCACATACAGAATCTGGATTTTACAGGTTAATCAAAGTGTATGTCACACAAAACTATGCTTCTTATTTATAATCACTAATTACAAGACATAAACACCCATGTAATATATGCAGACTCAGTAATGGCCATGCATTGTTTGTGCAAGGGATATAGATAATTTGCTTCCAATCATCCTAGAATTAGCCATTTCCCTCTCCTCATTGATAGGATTTAGTTGACATTTGGGTGAACTTTTATCCTAAAAGAGGCATACTGGATCAGTAGCTAATGTTCACATAAACATTGTCTTCTAAGCACTTTCACACATTACAAGGGATTAAAAGAATTCAGAGCTGTGGGAACACAAAGATCTTAAACTGTTTATACCAAAACCACAAGACAAGTCTATCAGGTTTTCCAATGGACAGAATCCCACAATTCCAGTGCATTTGCTATCACAAAGCTCACTAGTCCTTTTAAGGCAACAGAAAATAGAGGAATATTGGTAAACTTCTGCTTTCTTAGGACTTATCTAGTATGGCCTATATAACAAGGGATTGGAGAAGCCCTTCTTCAACTAGATCTTAATGACTATAATGCTGCCCACCTTACCTTAGATATACAGAGAATTATAGGCTCAAAGATAATTGTTTAGACAAAGATAGGAAACTTTCAGCAGACGTTTTACCCCTCAGTTCATTTCCATTGAAACACCATTTCACGATTTTGTGAAAAATTGTGGTTTCATTTTAGATTATTTTCCTATCTTGATAGCAATAACCTTTATTTATGGCTTTCCTTTATACATTTAATATATTTATAGTTAGCATCAATTAAAACTGTACAGATAAAAACATAATAAAAACCAAATAAATGCCAACCTGGACATAACCATCAAATGGCATTCACCAATCTGTTAGTTTTCAAAACTTAAGAATGATTCTATCTTGACACCTTTTGAAAACAATGCCAGGATTGCCATCAATCTAACCTCCAGCGGAAGACAGGTAAGGCTGACAACCACCAAACACACTCACAAGCCCCCAACAATCTCACTTCCTATGAAGTGGAAAACTGCAAACTTAGCAGTTCGAATCCCACCAGGCTCAAGGTGAACTCAGCCTTCCATCCTTACGAGGTAGGTAAAATGAGTACCCAGATTGTTGGGGGCAATAGGCTGACATTGTAAAC
>JANHJO010002436.1:63907-76678 GCA_032468235.1 Pseudoxyrhopus heterurus | reverse complement strand
ACGTCTTCGGACAGAGCTGGCTCTTCGGCTTTGAAACGGAGATGAGCACCGCCCCCTAGAGTCGGGAACGACTAGCATGTATGTGCGAGGAGAACCTTTACCTTTACCTTATTCACGGATAAGACAGGGTTGAAATATGATGCCAAGTTGTTTAATGGATGAAACCTGGTCTTTATAGTTATTTATCTGCCACTGATGGTATCTAAGGGTCTTCAAACTTAGTTTTGTTTTTGGTATAATTAATGTGTGCCTTTCCTCCCTACAACAGTATGCTAAGAATCAAAGAAAAGTTTCAAAGCAACCTAAGTTAAAGAGAAAGTAGTTTTCAGCATAAAGAAACATAGGCAACTAAGTATTATTGAATTGAAGATAATATGTCAGTTAAGGTGGTAACACTTTATATAAATACTGAAGAGACCGTAAGCCATAATACAGTCCTGTGTCTTTAATAAGACATTAGCAGAGAGATGGATATCCCTGACACATTAACCTATGTAACTGTGCAACATCTTATTAGCCAAAATAACCTCCAATCTATGGATGAATGAAACAACAGCTGATTTCAAATCAATAAATAATAACTCATAGGAAAAAATAAATCTGATTTCATTTCAAACAAATCTTACATATGAAATTAAATAGTTAACATAATCGCAGCCATGAATTAAATGACTTGCCCCTATGGTTACACTAAAAATTATAGGTCAGAATGATATTTAAAATATGAGGAAACTGCATTTCTCCTTTAAGTCTTAGGACATATACTTTAACTCTTTAATGTCCTAAAATAAATATAAGCTATACTGTATCAGAAAACAAGTCCACATAAATAATTACCTTTTCATTTGGATCATAAACTGTTGAGTGAAAGCCATGAGAAGTAATAAGGTACCATCTATATCCTGCAACCTGTACAATATTCTGCAAAGGAAAGAAAATAAATGAAATTACTATTAATCACACATCTTGGGAAAAGGCTACCTTTTACCAACTGTATGACAAAATAAGAAAAGAATTTTGCCAGCTTCTGAAAATGGCTTATATGCCATCATCCAAATATTAATAAATAGTATTAAATATGTATTACATATTTATTAATATTAAATATTGGAAATATTATTTTAAAAATGTCGGGCATTGTAATGAACTTCTATATCAGATTAATGACTTGATTAAACATAAAATAGTTTCAGAATAACAGAACAGAATTGGAAGGACCTTGGAGGTCTTCTAGTTCCCACTGCTCAAGCAGGAGATACTATAACATTTCGGACAAATGGCTGTCCAATCTCTTCTTAAAAAACCCCAGTGATGGAGAACCAACAATTTTTGAAGGCAAGCCATTCCACTGGTTAATTGTTCTTACTGTCAGGAAATTTATTCTTAGTTTCTCCTTAGTTGCTTCTTTCCTTGAATAGTTTCCATCCATTGCTTCTTATGCTGCCTTGAGATGCTTTGGAAAATAGGTTGACCCCTCTTCTTTTGGCAGCCCTTCAAATATTGGAACACTGCTATCATGTTACCCCTAGTCCTTCTTTACAGCAGACTAGACCTACCAAATTCCTGCAAGTGTTCATATGTTTTAGCCTCCAGCCCCCTAATCGTCTTTGTTGGTCTTCTCTGCACTCTTTCCAGAATCTCAACATCTTTTTTATATTGTGGTGACCAAAACTGGATGCAGTATTCCATGTATGGTCTTACCAAGGCATTATAAAGTGGTACTAACACTTCAGGCAGTAAATATAACCACAGACATGCCTTACATAACAGAGACCTAACTGGGTCACAATGATGACATAGTCCTATTTGAAATTTGCCTGCACCAACAATCATGGTGCCATGGCAATTATTCTTTATGACATCTTAGCTGCCACCAGAAACTCTGCCCCACAAATGACTGGATGTGACTGCCTATAGGTTGCATGAGCTGTGGCTGGTAAGCATATTTATTTCTCTGTTCTTAACGTATCTGAAGAATTGCATTTCACAATTCTGTTCAAGGCTACCTGGACTCTTTTAGGGAAAAGCTAGGATAAAGTTGTTGCCTCAAGCTGCTGTGATGTTTACATGATACATTTACAAGATTTTTTGAGGGGAAAAAATCCTACTCGGTATGAAATCTGTAGAGATTCTCTGTCATTCAGGTCACGGTTGTCCCAAAGGTGCTTTTTCAGTAGGCAACTGGACTTTGTTTTTTCTTTTGAAGATATTTTGCTTCTCATCCAAGTCCCTTGGGAGTTGGGCGGCATACAAATATAATTAAATAAATAAATTAAATAAACTCCTTCAGCTCTAACAGGATAGTGGAGTATGGAAGCTATTCCATTCCCCACTATCCTGTCAGAGCTTAAGAAGCTTCTTGGATGAGAAGCAAAACATCTTCAAAAGAAAAAACAAGAAAGCTCAGTTGCCTCCTGAAAAAACACCTTTGGGACACTCAGTGTGGACTCTACTTTGACAGGGATAGTGAAGTGCCTTGAGTAAGACTTGAGGGATTATTTGGGATTCATTTGAATTTGTTGGGACTGATGAAGTGGATAAGAGTTTCTTTCACATGAATTCTCTCACCTGCAATTAGACTTCTTTCTTGCTAAGCTGATTCGTGTGGCTAGGAAAGGTATTTGGGGCTGGATTCAGGCTATGAGTAATGCTTCGCTAAGAGAAGACAAGGTCTATTGATATTGAAAGAGGTGGTTATTGTGCCCCTTCTAAAGAACCCCTCTCTGTCTAGCCAATCTGGACAACTATCAACTAATCCTTTATAAAGGTGGATTCCCGCCTTTTTGTCCACGTTGTGCATATGAGAGGTTTTGAAAACAAAAACAAAAGCAGATAATAAAACTGGATATTAGTGGCACATCTCTCTGGAACCTCCTTCAAACGCTGGCCCTTCGGAATAGCTATCTCACTTTGCAAATCTTCCAAGGAGAAAGTGCAGGAAAGAAAAGTTCATTAAATAAACTCTTGAAGAACTTCTCAGGGGGCTCCCTGAAAGCTCTACTTGAAAGTTCTACACTTTTTTTCTCTTTTGTGAAAGAAGTGGGGCAGGAAAAGCATAAAAAGGTGTTTGCAAGCATTACCAGTGAGGAAACAGATATACAGTGGGAAAGAAGAGGAGATTTTCCTAAGACCCCAAAAGGCAGATTTGATGGTTTGGTGGGCTTCAATATTCCCTAAGGGGACACAGTGGCCTAGCAATTGTTGCTGAGCTTGTAAATCAGAAGGTTGACTGTTCAAGACCCAAGCACTGCATGACAGGATGAGCACCCATTCTTGCCCCAGCTCCTGCCAACTTAGCAGTTTGAAAGCATGCAACTGCAAGTAGATAAATGGGTACCACTTCAGCAGAAAGATAACAGCATTCTGTGTACAGTCATGCCAGCCACATGACCACCAAAGCATCTTCAGACAATGCTGGCTCCCTTGATTAGGAAACAGAGATGAGTACCTTTACCATTTTTTAACATTCCCTAAACTTAATGTTTGTTATGACAGTAACACCTAACTAGTCCTAATTCTATTTACTTTCCTCTTCTCATCTAGTAGAACCATAAACAGCAGCTCAGAAACTCTCACTACTTCAATTTTAAATTAATTAATTAATTTAGTGTTAGATCTGAACCTTGAATTGTGTTCAGTTTTTGCTATTTGCTCAAGTAAATCAACATAAACTGAAGCTTAAGTGTATAGTTGAATATATGAATGAAGCAGGTTTTTTACAGTTCTTTCAGTCTCACAGAGTGTTAACTTTAAATATTTCCTCTTAAGATGTTCCAGTACTTTCTGATCAATCCAGTTCTAGTAATCTCAGAAGAATGTTCTGATCTACATGTATCTATGGAGGATAATGAATTAGGAAGCAAATAATATAATTACCATATAATATGATTTTATTTCAATCACAGCTATTACAAGTAGAGGTAAATAAATGTAAAATAAATGCAAAAACCCCAGGGAGCAATTTTAACATATAATATAATAAGATAAGGCTGTTACACCATGAGATGAACTTATATAGGCATGCAAATTACTGTACTAAATACTTCTACCACTTTCCTATTTTTCCCATGCTAACAATTTCTCTTTTTTTCTTTTCTTGATCTCTTCTTTCCTCTGTCCCTTAAACTAATATTTTATAACCTGTTAAAAATAATAGTTTAATAGTTTTAAATGTTTAAAAATTAACTGATAATTTTGCACTTGATTATACATTATCCTAAATTAACGAAGTAGCTTGCAAAGATTTACATTTCAACTACTTAAGCACAATTTTGGAGAACATCTAGTGCGATCTAGAGCCAGTTTTAAACCAAATGTAATCCAATAAGCACATCCACAATCCACCCAAGACTGATTAAACATTAGCCACTTTTTATTTCCTTACCTTTACCTACTTAACCTTTTTGATTAGCTATCTTGCTTGATAAACAATTCTTGAAGCTTCAACACTTGGAGATTATGTTCTAAACTATTTTCTAGACCAGTGGTTCTTAATCTGTGGTCCACGGACCCCTGGGGGGACAGGGGGTTCACAAAGTCTTGAAGAAATGTTATGATTTAAATCGAGTTGCTGTAATTCATGGTCACCAAAGATATTTAAAGGGGATCTGTGGTGAAGAAAAGTTGAGAACTGTTCTAGACTATTTTCACATAGCCAAGTAAAAGTATTGCCTTAATGGGATTTACTACAAGCTAGATAGGTTCCAACATAAATTGTAAGCTGCAAATATCCTTTAAAAAGTTAGGTTAGTGTAAGGAGAACCAAAAATATTTCTATGATTTGCTGCTTTGTGCCCAGCAAAAGTATCAGTATGTGCTGAAGTAAAAGCAAATCAATTTAGTGCTTCTGACAGACTTCAAAATTGACAATTAGCTACACCAGAAAGACTGAAAAATGCTCTCACCAATAGACTATATAATTTTTCAGGAAATTTAATAGCTTTATTCATCTTTTTAAAAAGAAAATAGCCTTCTTTCGTCTGCTAAAGGATGTCATACAAAATGATTTATAAACTACTCAAATACAACTGATACAGTGAAGTGATTTCATGATCCCCATACTTTCCCCATACAAAATTTAAGCACCAGCACTTGTCACATCAGAGTAAAACGTACAAATGACTCTTCAAAGATTACACAGTGCTTAAGCAGAATCAAAACAACAGTAAAGCTTTGTTTTTCTTGCATTAAGTAAACTATACACACACAATCCCACTCAACCAAGTTGACCAGTACTATCTGAAGGTGATGGGAGAAATCTGGTTCAGGCAAGCACAATTATGCCTTTTCTTCTGCTTGGTTTTACACAAGGAGCTGTTGCTAGGTAAATCCATATATACACTTCACAGCCAACAGTTTACAAAGATGGCACTGCTTTTACTCAGGCCTCATATATTATACATTCCATAATAAGTGCAGAAATGTGACTAAATAGCTTTCAAGGAGAATCCCTCACAGTTCAATGTATCGCAGTAGCCCAATATATTTATGTCTACTGGATGCTGGCGTGTCAGTACTTCATTCTTTAAAATAAATTAAATATATAGTCTATATTATAATGGGCTATGAGAATAATCTTCGGAGACAGGAGGAAGACCATAATCTAGACAATAATCTGGTAAACAAATTCTGAGTCGAAAGAAAGGGCAAGGGTAGCAAAGCATCTCAGAACCAATCCTCCCTAGTTCTCTGAAAAATAAAGACAGAGGAGGGGGTAAGAGCTTTCAGAACTAAGAACTCTGAATTTGATGGAATCTTTCTATGAGATTGCAACAGAACTGTTATTTGTTACAGTTATTTGTTAAAAATCTTGTCCTTGTGACTATGTTAATATGTGGCAAATGTCAAACCTGCAAGACAGTTCAGACAGGAAGTCATGAATACTAATAGTACCTTTATATTAAGAGTACAGTAATTACAGTATTTCTGAATGGGCATGTTTTTCAACCTTGGCGATCCTCGGGACTTTATCTCTCAGCATTCCCAAGCCAGCAGGAGGAACAGTGATATAAAGCATGCATTAAGAGATATAAAATGCTTCAGATTCAAAGCCAGAAGGTGCCTCAGATCTAGGCATGCATGTTGCATCTATTGGCAATTCTTAAAGAAGTTGCACCTTTTCTTGGGTTTCCACAGTAGCCGTATAATTCCTAGAAAAATGCACACTTGATCTAAAGTGGTGATGACAGTGCAACCAGCTGTTTCAGAGCCCTGAGAATTCCTGGTTCATTACTATAGGAGCCCGTCATAACAAGCCTCAGATTTTCACGTTCCAAGTTGCAAAACCCAGGGTTTTTTTTGAGTTTGAACAGAATCACAGTACAAAAACCCTCCAAACTTGCTTCTTGTGACCACAGTTGGTGTGAAAAAAGAAGAGAAGCAAAAGTTTCTTGTGGATCATTGAGATAATGATGAAGTATTATTTGGTCATAGGTCACTTCCAGCTCTTTGTGACATGATTTACATTATTTGCCTAGGATTGTTTCTTTGTATCTGTTTCTTTGCAAGTAAGTTTACATTTGTGCCTTTAGCAATAGTGTGTAAGCACTTTGGTCTTCTCTTGGCCTTTTTCTTCTTTGATTTTTTTTAAGCATCATACTTTTCAAAGATTCTGTGAATCTTATTTTTGCATGATACAGGACTTGTATGCAAGAACAAATTCCTAAACATTTACTGTAGTGTCATTATTAGTGCTTTTGTGAATTTATTTATTTGTTGGAATTTGTATGCCGCCCATTCCCGAAGGACTCCGGAATATAGTTTTACTTCATCTAGCATTGAATTATTTGCTCTTCTTGCACTCTTAACATATTCTCAGTTATTTTCTCCATTTGAAATATCTAAGAACGCAACACAATGCACTTTTTTCTTTTATTATCAATACAAGACTCCTTAAGTTGCATTTAATTCTATTTTCCAGAATGTCTGACTTTAAATTAATGACCAGATTTTATACATAGTATACATTTTAGGACTGCCTTCTGTGCATTTTTGTCATTTGCACCAGGTGCACATTAATAGACTTATTTATTGTTGCGTAAGGAACCTTATCGACAAGTTTAAAATGAAGGATGGTCTTACTTTGCCTACTCATTCCTCAAACATGGATTTCAGTTTTAAAATTACAGGTTTCACTTCAAGCTCCCCATTTTTCATTTGCTCTTTAAAGCAGCAACTGCTGAAAATCTGAGTCACACGTATGATGTTGCAAAGGAAATTAGTACTTTCATGATTTTCTTGCTTAATTATTTGTATTCAGCTTGCACATTAATCAAGATTTCAGGAACAAGCAGCATTTGGAACTCGATTTTCAGAAAGATGTCAAAACAGAAATCAGTTAATAGTTGTTCTTCAGGAGTCAGCATATCTCTTTTCAGTTCAACAAAGGTTCTCTAATCCAGTTATGCTTTACATTTGTATATCAGGAAAATATTTCTCAAAATGGAATTTCACTGAAAAAGATGATTCAAGCTATAGTTCTTCATACCGTCACCATTTTTGTATTACTACTTTCAACAGAGCATTTTAAACAATGAAATATTTCCAGAAATTTAATTATTTTTCTGTGACACAACTTATGTTTTTTTAATTAAAGAATTTCAATGTCATTGAATATATTATTGTTGACATTTTACTGCATGGCACGAAGAGTAATCAGCTTCATTCGAACTTATATATTTTGAATCAAAAGCCTGTGTATGCATTGCACAATGGAACCACATAGCACCAAGAGTTTTAGCCTGAAAAAAAGCTTGAAATCTCCCATGCTGCCATAGAGCAAGGGTGTCAAACCCGTGACCGTAAGCTGCCTAGAGTTACCCGATGGTGAGATGGGCGGCCAATAAATGTTATAAATAAATAAATAAATAAATTTGACTTCCCCAGAACTGTTGTGAGCATTACTTAACACAGCAACGGTCCTAAATATGAAACAATTGCCAGGCATCTGAATTTTGATCACATGATTACAGGAATGCTGCAAAGGTTGTAACTGTGAAAAACGGTCATAAGTCACTTTTTTCAGTGCTGTTTAACTTTGAACAGTCAGTAAATGAATTGTTGTAAATCAAGGACTTGGCGAAGAAAGCTGAAAGACCTATGAATCCAAAAAGTTTTTGTTCCTGGTCATTTCTTTTCAAAGTTCTGAGAAATTACAGCCCAGATCATGCTTATTTCAGAGAAGCCTACTTTCAACAGCTATATATTATTTGAGCTTTGAAATGTTTGAAATCTTTCTTGGACTTTTTAAAGCACATTTATACATATTTTGCTCAGCTCCTATACCTGATTATTGTGTGCACTCTTATTTAATTGAATATCAAGATGAAAACCAAGGAAACCCTCCTTCCTCTTTCCCATTAATCTAGCATTAGAACTTGTCACTTGTATAATTTAATTTTCAGAACTGAGCAGTATAGCATACAAATATTTTGTACCTATGGTGCAGTGATGGCGAACCTTTTTTGGTTCATGTGCCAAAATTGTGTGTGCACAAGCGACTCCCACATGCCCCACCCACAATGCAATGCGCGTACGCCCTGCGCATGCACGCCCCGGTTTTTAGCTAAAAAACCCAAAAAATAGGTGTTTTGGGGGGGTTAGCTAAAAACGGGCGGGCGCGCGCATGCGTGGGGGGCAGGGCTGGGTGACGGCTGGCATGCCAGGCGACATGACTCCACGTGCCCTTCTGGGCATGCGTACCATAGGTTCGCCATCACGGCCATAGATGATCTTAACCAGAAGCCTTAGATGGATATTAAATAGGAACAGGGAGTGTTGAACTCTGAAGAAACCATGAAAAAAGGCTCTCGGAGGCAATCTCTTCTCTCACTTACCCACTGAAAATAACCTCAAAAAAAAGGAGAACCATGGAAATATTGTGCCCCCCCCCTTCCAATCCAAGAAGTTGGAAGAGGATACCATAATTGACTCTATCAAAGATTAACTAGTGATCAAGCAGGAACAGGAGAGTCACAACACCTCCATTCTAGTCAACCAGAGGTCACCACAAGCACAGTTAATGCTACCTCCGTACTGTACAAGGCCTGAAACCTGACTGAAAATGCTCCAGCTAATCTGCTTCTTCCAGAGCCCTTGAAGTTACAGGCCTATCATTTTCTCTACAACATTTCCCAAATATTGCCATCCTTCTATTTTAGGTAAATTGTAATACTTTGCAATTATTCAAATATCTTAAACATGTTGTTTGCAATTAACCTATTAAGATCAACTATCCCATTTACTATGCATATACCACCCAAAAAAGTTTCACCTACAATTTTAAATAGAGGGGTTTTTTTCAGTTTTGAAATCTACTATAGTTAGAACCAAGTATTTGCAAGAGTTTCAAGGATGACAGATAATAACTTATAGATAATAACTAATCAGATCCAAAAAATGATGTAAGTTGAAATCTGAAAAATGTATAACAGCATTGTCACATGTAAACTGAACCTTTAAGAAAGAGATCTAAGTGCCTGACCATTTCTCAAGAAATGTTCCATTAATTTGTCAAATTGTTTAAAATACCTTAAGTGGAATTAACAAAGTAAACATGTTTATTTTTATACATTTATTCTCTTCAACTTGAAATATTATTCTCAGCTGAACAGGGCATTTCCTTAGAAATGACTGTTCCCAGAACAGTAAACAAAACCAAAAGAATAATCATAAAAATCTCTTTAGAAAGAAAAATCTACATCTGATTTTCAGCAACATATTGCTTATACATGTATGTTGTCAGAATTTAAATTAGATCGGACAAGGAAGTATTTTAAACAATATAATCAAATATTCTGGATTATTACTTATAATATGGTTTTTCCAGGTCTTTTTTATTATTATAATTATTCATTATATTACATAATTATAATATATTACTTTTGTTATATTCATTTATGTATTTATTTTATTAGGCTTATAGGCCTCTTTAACTGTGAACTTTGGAGCAACATACCTCTCACCTTAAATCAATTCAAACAATATAATAAAAACAGACTTTATCAAAATATCATAATCAACATATAAAGAACACTAGAGGCAAACAATTAATCAATTCAACCAAAAATAAACTTTCTATTGCTAGAGGTAACAAATGTGCATGTTTACTTTCTCTTCTGTTAGCTAATAAAATGATAAAAAAGACCTTCTGATATTCCCTAATTCAAATTCAATCTCATAAGAAATTAACTTCTCTATTATCTATCTCATACTGGAAAATTCATTGTATATACTACCACCATCAAACACAGTCAGTTAGTTTAATTATTGGGCATTTTAATGAACATGTTTTCTTTATGTTATTGTATGATTTCTTGTCTTCAGCATTTGTGAACTGTTTTTAACCAATGTGGAATAAAATCAGTCTTTCTGTATAACCTGGGAAGAATGTGTTTTTCAGTCCAAAACACAATCAGATCAGCACTGTTTTAAAAGGATATAAATTTTTGTGGAAAATATGAAAGATCAACATATACAGTATCATCAATACTGTAGCAACAACATGTTAGGACAAATATCAGAATCTGATCAACATAACAAGATTAACTTTCCCTTTGTGTAAGACAGATCCTGAAAACAATTGAACTGTATTAACCTGTCATTTTAATCCTTTATTTCTATAGAAAATACATCTGGTTAATTAATTATTTAAAGACAAATTTCACCAAGTGGATACAACAAATGTTAGACCAAGCGTATCACTGAGATATGTTTCTGAAAATCATTTTAGAACCTGTCTATGCATGAAATCTTTAAAACATCAGAAACGGATTTCACAGATTTTAGTGTAGCCAATAAGGAACAAACAGAAGAGAAGTGATTACTATTAAGAACCCAGTTAAAAATTACAAAGGACAAATTGTATCTGCCTGACCCTGGCTGTTTGCAAGACTGCTCAGACTGCTCCTTGTTCACCTCTACAAAAGGTTTCCTGTCAAAAAAAAAAAATAGGATGGTTCAGAGTGATAACGCAAAGTAGCTTTCTCCCCAGATCACTTTTGGAATCAACTTGATTAACGAAATTACATATGTATATGAGTGTATGTATGTACGTGCAGTGCTAACAATAAGCACTGCTTTCAGTAATTCATGCTGTTAAATAAAGTGTGAGTGAGATTATACTCATTATGACAGACATCTAAACTTCCACAACTCTATCTAAACATGCTTCTTCTCTTCTGCATGGTTTTATCCGATTCAGCCGCCATGCATCACGTCCTTTCATGTATGTTAACACCACAAGAACAGAGGAACAGCGGCGATGTTTAGCCAGCACTAACCTCAAGACCAAGCAGGAAAAACCAGGTATAGATAAGCCTCTCCCGAGCAATTTATTCAAGGCAGTCCTTCCTCCCACTGCAGGAACCTGTGCATATACCGTAGTACCATTCCGTCTTGCAGTCTAATGCAGTTCCAGCTCCAGACAGATCCCATCCACCACACCCAGAATGCCTGTCCGGATTGGGTTTGTAGTCCCCCAAAGCCAGACAGTAGAACAGAGCAGTTCCCAAACCTCCAGGCAAGCGAAGCCCCACGCAGACAGGCGTCCCCATCTGCTGGGGCGCAGACATGCACATCAATCCACCCGCTCCCTCCAGACCGGTCTTGCCGCAGCAAACGCAGCCTGTCCCAAACGTGGGCCGAGGCATCCCGGAGAAGGACCGGCGCTCCGGTCTCCAGCGCCTTAAGCTGCTCTGCGGAGTGAACGCCTGCTTGCCTGCTCCCGCCCCGCTGTGAGCGATACTCCCTACGTAGGTAGCAGCCAACCGCCCGCTAGCCGCCTCACCGTTGGCGACACGAAGAACCGCGCCAGAAGCCTGTATCGCCACTGCTGCCAAGCGCTCCCCCGGCACAGAGAGGCCGCCACCGCCGCCGCCATCATGCTCGGCCGCGATTCTTGTCCTCGATGCCCAGGGCGCCCTTTCACCTCGAGCTCCCTCGACCAATCAGACGCGCCTTTTCCCGGCGGCGCCCACACGGCTACGCCCCGCCCCTTCGGCTCGCGCCTCGCCTGAGGGAGGCGGTGGAGGCCGGCACGCTTTTCCCCGGGGAGCTCCGGACGCGTGAAGGCGGCGGCGACCCTCGTAGGGAAGACAGGGCTGCGGTGACCTTGGTCTGTGAGAGCTCACAAGTGACCCTGTGGTCAGTCAGTGTACTGTGCAGCTGGGCCTAAAATCCGCTGGTAGGGAGTAAAAGCCGTGGGTGGAAACTCTAAGGGATGGAAACGCCATTCCCTTGACTTTTGAAACGTGGGGTGGGCGGTTAGTCTAGGTACCCTGAGGGATAAGGGAGATTGTAGGTGCTTCATGACTGGAGGTTTTTTAAGAAAAGTCTGGACAGCACCTGTCTGAAATGGTATAGCGTTTCCTGTTCGAGCAGGAGATTGGACTAGAAGACCTCAAGGTCCCTTCCAGCTCTATTCTGAGGGATGGAACTGATTGAGATGCTTTCCCTGCCACTCTGTGTGTTGAAAAATCAACCTTTTCCCAAGTATGTTGGCTTGTTTGTGACCTGATGCCCTTCGAGGAAATTTCTGGGTAAGAGTATCAAAAGTCATGGGAAATGTTTAGAGAGTCAGGTTTTTAACACATCGTGATCCCATACAGCCAAGAAATACCGCTCTCTGTCAATGGAACATTGTATAAAATGAAAATGGCAATTGGTCATTTTTTTTTAAAAGGCAGCAATCCTAATGACATGTTGTTGTTAGTTGCGAAGTCGTGTCCGACCCATCGCGACCCCATGGACAACGTTCCTCCAGGCCTTCCTGTC
>JANHJO010002435.1:78683-88734 GCA_032468235.1 Pseudoxyrhopus heterurus | reverse complement strand
ATGATCACAACTGAGTCCCCAAATTCCATTGCTAAGCAAAACAGTTGTTAAATGAGTCACATCCAATTTTATGACATTTTGCCTTGGTTATTAAGCAAAAATTATTGCAGTGACCATGGGGATGCTACAATAGTCTTTGTTCTTGTGTGAAATAGTGTGAAAATCAGTCATAAGTCACTTTTTTCAGTGCTGCTGTAGCTTTAAAAGTCACTAAATAAATGGTGGCAAGTCAAGGATTATCTGTAAAAACAAGAACATATATATCGAACACTGAATAGGTGTAGCACATACGTTTTGTTTCAATAAACAATCAAATCCCTGAAATTGGAGTAGGTGGTACTGAAAATTTCAGCAGTACCCTCTCCAATGATGTCACTTGACTATGATAGTATGATACTATGATAGTATTAATAATATTGATATTATTATTAATAAAAAAGATAATAATAATAACAATAATAACAAAAACAATGACGATGATGAAATATTGCGACCTGGCCATTGAAACTACATGATTATGAAACATGTAACAGTGATACCCACTGTCATCATGGCACTTGGTACCATGTCCAAGAATTTTACAAAATGCATCAAGAAATTGCAGCTTCCTGCAATAACACCAGCAGAACTGCAAAAAACTGCAGTACTCGGAACATCATATATTTTAAGAAGATACTTGGTCGATACCGAGGATGCTATATCAATCATCAGCACCAGTCAATATTTGTGATACATTTTAAAACATTCAGTTGACTGAGTGTCATGTTTAATGAATAAAAGAGATAACAGCAGCAGCAGCAGCAGCAGCAACAATAAAAGGTGTATTTCCCTAATTTCTTGCTCCTGTTCCAAAAATAATCCTTGGATACAAAGTGGTAGAACCTCCCCTAACTTAGGGGAGTGGAAAGTAGTACTTTGTACATAGTCTCCCTAATGCTTCTATGTATTTTATTACTCTTTAGAACAGGCTCTAGAACAGTCAAGATTATTAGACTTGAAACATGCAATTAAAACAATCTAAAACATTGATCTACACTGACTGGTAGCTTTTCATACAGGAATCTTTTCATGTCCTGCTCAGAAGTAGAGAATGTCTGTACACAAAGCATGTACTCTGAACTGAACGAGTGTACAGTTATTAATCTAGCAGGAACTTTTCAGAAGATCGTGGGATTTAGGTTGGAAAGAGATGAGAGTAGGCTTACCAAAGATTCAAATCTGCCTATCCCCCTTTACTGCCAAAATATGACTTCACAGCGTAGGTACCAGTTGGCTACCTGTTTAAGCCTGTTATCTGTTTCTCCAGATCATCTATTTGTTAAACAACAAAGCCTTTTCACTCTAAAGTGAACATTACCGGATGCCCCAAGGTCAACAAGGCATCCAGACTGGTATTACAGGACTGGAGATGCAGACTTACATTCTCTTCGCAAAATTTGTACAAAAAAGAAGCATGACTTTGGATAATTTCAGACAATCGATTTTGCGTCTCAGGAGATTTGAGTGTGGTGTTTTTCCACATAAGCCTTTCAATGTATTTTTGGACTAGAAAGAGGTGAATTCTTTCCATGATAACCTATAACAGAAGAAGCAGAGGTTAATTTTTTTAGATCAGTTACAGGGAAGAAAACAAATTCTACTGTCAGAGTTATAAAAATGCCATCATGTACATAAGTGGTTTCTCTTAAGACCAAAGTAGTTTCTATGGCCTGGGGAGAGGTGCTCTAGACTAATGCTAGGAAAACATTTTTAATGTATTTCCTTAAAAAAAAAATCTCTTGGGGCTACATATTACAGCAAATCCTCAACTTACAACCATTCATTTAGTGTCCATTCAAAGTTACCATGGCATTGAAAAAAATAACAACTGATCTTCGCACAATATGACTGTTGCAGCATCCCCATCGTCACGTGATCAAAATTTGGCCACTTGGCTATCAGCACGTGTTTACAATTTACAATGATTGCAGAATCTGGGGTCATGTTATCTCCATTTGCGACCTTCCCAGCTGGTTTCCAACAAGCAAAGTCAATGGAAGCAGGGGTGGGTTTCTATTGGTTCGGCCTGGTTTGGGCGAACCATTTTTTCTGTGAGGGCTGGTTCTAGCGAACCAGTTCTTCCGGTTTTGAGTTTGGCCCACCCACTTGCTGCTGCATTATTCTGTGCCTTTTCTGGAAGGCACAGAATAACTGGTTGTTAGACCAGTAGAAAACCACCCCTGAATGGAAGAATAAATCAAATTTAACATTGGATACTTCAGCAAGGAGCCATAGGTGGGCTATTCTTCAGTAAACAATTCCCAGCAACTCCATCCAGAGACACTAACAGTGCATGGTCCTGGGAGTCACAGTTCAGTAATATCTGGTAAGTCCTATATGGCTCACTCCTAGTCTACACTACCTAGCAAGAGCTATACAGTTTCAGATGGTTTTCTAGCAATACCTGGAACGGGTGAGGACTAGAAACTTTGGAATGCATAATTTAAAGTCTGCCACCAAGTTACAATCACTGTAGATTATTAATAATTCATATGTTTCAAATCTCCTGTTTGTAGTTTCTTACTCAGTATATAAACTGCAGTTATCTCATATTGTAATGAAAATCTCATGTAATTAGATTTAAGTCTGTTATTTTTTGATCATTTGATTTGAAAGTATTGAGATGATAATTATGATTGGGAATGATGAGAAATAAACAGTAGAACTGCTTATGCTGCTCACCAACCAGATCAAAATCCCATTAATCATCAATTTGATGAGCTAATAAAGGAAAGGGGTGTCTATTAAATCAGAATATCTACTAAATCTGACTGGGATTTAATCATGTATTTTGTATGTAATTTATTCATGGCTATTTTACATATTTTATTTTATGCATGCATAAAATAGAAATGAGATTTTATTCAGGTGTACTTTACATATTCATAAAATTAGACAGGATTTATGTATGCACGTATTCTGATCTCTGTAGAACAGTATACTGCAGATTTACTATCTAGAATAGGAGGTGAAACGAACATGTCTTTGCTTGGGAATTTGTATTGGATTTTGGAAACAAACAGTAGAAGCTAAATCTTCTCATCAGCCACTGCCTTGTCAGGAGCCTTTCAAGGCCATGAATTCTTGAAGTACGGTACTTAAACCTTAAGCACAGATTCTATATAGAGGCCTTGACTGTTGTGCATTGAAGCAGGGAAGTTTTTCTTTAGTACATGGCATCATTTTCACTGCAATAAAGACACAAATCTTGTCGTTTCCATGAGCCTTCTGCTGAGTAAGCCAATTCATGAATGAGGGATTAAATGAATGGAAAGACAAGATTTTGAATTGGGCGTGGTGTCAATCCTGACAAAAACAAGCCAAAATCTTCTAGAAGACAAAAAAGAGGCTCCTCTGTTGGAGTTAATGAATGGGACCCCAAGTGACATCAGCAGCCTTGAGCCAATCCAAGACAGCTCGATCTGGGAAATCTGGAATGCTGCCATGTTCTTTTAAAAAAATAGATGGAATAAAATTTTAAAAGGAAAAAGAATAATTGTCCTACCATTTTGTCACTCTTAGGGATTCCAAAAATTCACTAACAATAATTGTGAAATGGATTGGGTGGGGATGGGGGGAGAAAAGGATTTTTGATTCCTGAAAAATGCTGGATGTTTCTCTACTTCCAAAGGACATCCTATCCATGTAACAACTCTTCTCTCATGTTATCAAATTAGGATTTCAGCAAACATGCTGAATTTAGGCTATAGTGTCCAGAAAACTCAGAGTTCTTTTCCTGCTCTCAGGGATATGTACTGAAATCCAGACCAGAAAAAAGATATTTTTAAGATAAGTTTACCTCTCTGGGTTGAAGACACCTTGGCGGTAATGAAAAGAAAATGGTGGATCTCAGCCTTAACTCGTAAGCTGTGATAAAAAGCCTTTAAGTTTTCCCCCTCCTGTAATGAGTTCTCAAGAGGGCGTGGTGGCCTAGCTGTTAAGAAACTAAGCTTGTCGACCATAAGGTTCTCAGTTTGAGACCCCAGCAACGTGTGATAGGGTAAGCTCCTGTTCTTGCCCCAGCTCCTGTCAATCTAACTTAATAGCGTTCTGTGCACCTCAGCATATAGTCATGCCGGCCACATGACCACAGAAGCATCTTCGGGCAACACTGGCTCTCTTAGAGAGGAGCACCAACTCCTGGATACAGCTGGACAGGGGAAACCTTTACCTTTTTTTTAATGAGTTTTAATGACTCAGCTTGCCTTCTGAAAAAAGCACCTATGGGACAGGCTTTTGTAACGTTTCAAAATCATGTAAAACATGTTTAAAAAGGTAAAACATGTTTAAAAAGGAAATACATGTGCACATCATGAAAAGTGATTTTTTTTTAAAAAAATACTATATTTAACTCTTATTTGTCCACCTCAAGGTTTAGGTTGCATGAATTGGCTCACTTCATTCTTAGTACGGTATTAAATTTTGAAAAGCATAAAAATGTTTGCACTTGCAGTTCCTTACATCAACTCACCTGGCGAGACTTATTAAGCATCTTGAACAAACGGATAGGGTCATTCATGACTTTAATTATTTCATCCATAAGATCACTGCAGGAAGCCCATTCCTTCTCATTAAACCTTTTCAAAACTGTCTGAGGAACAAATTTTAAAAATTGTTCAGTTTTTTGAAAAGAAATTCCCATAAAACCCCCTTCTTTCAGGAAAAACTTTATTAGGTATTTTTCAAGCAGAAACTAATTCTGCTAGTTCAATCGTGACTGAAAAACAAACAAACAAACAAACGAAGACACTTTCACTGTCCTTTCTCCTTCATAGCTCAGGCTATCACACAGTGGACTCCATTGCTCCCTTAATGTTCATTATAATTTATTTTATTATAAGCATTTTTATGCAACTTCCCCCCAAACATTCTTACGATGGTTATGGACTTGTTTAATTAACTTTCTTAACTTTCTAAAAATGTTTTCCTGGGAGACACTATTTTTCTACTGAAGATTAAAGAGCAAGGATAACTATTCCATCAGGGAATGAGTAGCTTCCTGGGAGGATGATAGACCTGTGGCTATTTTTCTTAATCCATGCCCATCCATTCCCCTGGTGTTGCCTTCCAGTGGAAGAGAAAACTATCATAAAACATAGTTTGCTTTTTGCAGTATGATAGGATGAAGGTGCTTTTCCATCCTTAGAACTCCAGAGAAAGTCATCCATTCACCTTCATTGAATGGAGAAGATTTAAGTTTCATCTTATGCTTTCTCTCAGGCAACAAAGGATCTTGAATGAGCTGGATAAGCAGCTTTGTAGTATATATCTGTAAAATACCTTTAACTCTCGAAACAAGGGTTCAAGGAACACATCAAACCCAATCATCTGAAGGCGCTCAAGTATGGAAAAGATGTTCGTTTTAACATCAGTCTCAGCTGAATCTGTGCTTTTCTCAGTGTGGTCCCTGAAAATCCAATTAACAATGAATTAAAGGCCTTGTTCTTCAGCTATTTTAAAACATCAGTTCTTTTTGCTTACAGCAGCTTACAAAATCCAGTGAATACAATGCTATGCAATTCTTAACCAAAAAGTATACATAACAAATCAGAATAATAACAGCAGCAATAATCATAATGGTTGCTAATGCTAATGTAATCTATTCAATTTAGATGCCGCTCAACTCTAGGCAACTCTGGATAAAAGTCTGCATAAATTGCACCTGTTTAGCATTCAGTCTCAAAAGGAAGCAGCACCTAGCTAATGTCTGTGCTTGGAAGCGAAGCAGAACTAGGTCATTGTTAGCACTTTGAGAGCAGACCTCCACGGAATATTAGGACTGTAAGGAAAGTTGACCGGCAAATTAAAATAAAATCCAGAATAGAACAATAGAAAACCATTTCCAACCATTTATTGCTGTAAAACACAGATGACGCATGAAGTCATTATAACTGAAGCTCAACTTGAAGGATACCTTCCTTTTAGCATTAAATGAAGCCGTTCATAATGAGTGGGTATTTGAAGCTTTCCGAATCCTGATTTTTGGCTAAAAGATCTGGGCTGCAAAATCAAGACCACAATTCATCAGCAGCAAAGAGATGTTTTTTTATTTGTAGAATTTATATGGCTACCCATCTCATGCAATTATCCTTTTCTGTATCTTTGCTGCCATCTGGGTTTCTGCAGTCCAGATTTAGCAGCCCTGTGTTAATATTATGGTAGTCAGGCAGATGCCTGACAATCAGAATCTCATGAAAGGTTTAGTTCAGACAATTTCCAAGGTTTACAAAACCAGAACAAAAGCAGTTAAACAATCTTCCCTTGTGGCTCCTTTAGTTTACTGCCTCTGTTGCAAAATTTGTGGCTTGCTTTAAGGCAGAGATTTCTATTACACTTGAACTAGGTTGGTGTTGATTAACTAAGTGGGAAAAATAAGCTAACTGCAAATCAGCCTAATTAAAGCAAATGGATAGGAGATGCAATGAAGTTAATTATATGGTCTTTATTCTACAATTATGATGGGGAAAACATAATCTCTAGGTTAGAAATGCTACCTTATATAAAATAGTGTGAGCATGCTTAAGAAAAAGTGGACTTGTGGCATCTTGCCCAAAATGTGTGAGAACTGACCTCCCCCTTTACCTTTAGGAGGGAACGCCGAATGTGGCACTAGTATAAGAAATAAGCTGGCAAGATACATTATAGCTTATCCTATCTCACTAAAAATGTCATATGAAAGACTGAATTGACCAACTCTGTAATGGGCAGCAGAAATAAATACAGGTAAATTGTCTGTGAAAACAGATTTAACAGATTAACAGAGTTGGAAGGGAACTTATAGGTCATCTAGTCCAACCCCCTGCCCAAAAGAAATGGAAGAATGTAATAGCCTGAATGAAAGCAGACACAGCATGTGGAGTGGAATTGATGAATATATGCGGAGATGTGAAACTGTAGGTATAATTGGGGCTACCTTGAAGAACTTTCAGAAGCTACAATTGATCCAGGAGGCAATGGTGTGGACAGTTTTGGAGGCCCCTTAGGGTGTCACATGTAACACCAGTGTTACAACAGTTGCACTGGTTGCTGATCTGCTTGCAGATGTTGTTTATTATCTTTAAAGTCCTTTATATAAAGTCCAGGATATCTGCAGAACTGTCTATCCCCAATGGGATTGGCCCACCCCAATTGTGCTGGCAGAAGGGACCTAATATGGATCCCATAAGCCAAGGAATTTTGGCTGGTGGGATCCAGGAGAAGAGCCTTTTTTTTGGCCAACACTCCTACCCTTTAGAACATCATACCTCAGGAGTTAAGATCTGACCCCACAGGAAAGCCTTAAAATCTGGCCATGCTGACAGGTATGAGGTCCTGAAGGAGAAGCTGGAGGTGGTTGGTACACTAACAGAGAAGTCACCCCATCTTTCCCCTTCAAACTTTTTTTTAGCTCATCTTAACTTCTGTAAATTGAATCTATTTTTATTTATAGTCATTGAATGTTTGTTTTATCTTGATGTAAGCTGCTCAGTCTTCTGGACTTAAGAGATGGGCAACAAATAAATTTGATAAATTTAAAAAATTATTATAAAGGGCTATACATATTTTCATTTAGGTTATTATGAGTATGTATAAAAGTAGATATATCTGTTGGTGACATTTCATGTTACCTTTCACTGAATGGAGTCGTGGAGGAATTAAACATTATGCAACAGTTTATACAGATGTGATTCAGGAGGAAATAATTATTCTGATGGACAACATGAATGCATGGTGGGAATGAGTGTTTAGAAAAAACATTTGGCCTTTTGGAGACACAAAAATGAATAAGAATAATATCTGCTTAGAAACAGATCTTTTTGTTCTGAATAAATGGTTTAAGTGTATTCATATGTACACCTGGAAAAATGAATCATAAATCCTGATTGATTTGTTTATGATGAATGACTAAAAGTAGTAGTAAAGGATACATGGATGAGACCAGATGGTTTGATAGATAACTTTCTGAAAATATCTTTTGGGAAAAAATGGACATGGATGAAAATGAGGGAAAATGAAAGAAACCAGAGAGAAATTACAATGATTGTAAAGCCTGTTTGGAAAGAGTATAAGATGAATCTCCTAAGAAAATGGATGGAAAATGGATGTAAGAAAAGAGTAGGAATGATGAAGTGGCTTGGAAGGGAACAAAAGAATTACATTATGAACTACTATGGAAATGTGTAGATATATGCTAATGAGAAATATGAAGAAGAATGCTTGGGGTGAAAGAGATTATGGATAAGAAAATAATGAGAAGGTTCAAACATTTTGCACAACTCTACTATGTTTCTTGGTTTTCTAATACATATGTAAGAAATTTCATTCTGTTCTTACCAGAAATTCTCAAAATTGTTAATGTTTGCAATTATTATCGCTTCAAAATATTCATGCTGTCTATTTTCATTAATGAATCTCTCCAGTTTTTTCTTGTAGCTAGAGAGATCATAAAAATAAAAACAATCATTAGTATCTTTACACTGGTAGCCAAGCATGCTATGATATGAAATCACTTTACCAACAATTTGCTGTCTTACCTTTGCAGAAAAGTCAAGAGTTCTGTCAAAAGCAAAGCTGACATTTGGTGGCCCAATTCTGGAGTGAGGCCCTTAGCGAGCGTTTGTGTGTCATGGATAGCCTAAAACATCCATCCCCCCCCACAAAACCAAAGAATTAGTACTTTAACTTTTTAATACATAATTCTCCCATTCTACAAGCATAATCATAAATGTAAACATTTCCTCCAATAGGATACCAGGAAGATATATTAATAAGCAAAATGGGATAATCCTAAAGAAATGCATAACATTTGAAAATTAAATAATAAGTTCCAGAAACAAATAGACGTCTTCTGTTTTTGACCTTCAAATGTTACTTTTTGTCCATGTTTTTCAACCCACTCTTCCACAGCCCAATCCCATCTGATCAGTACTGCAAGCTTCCCCTTCCAGGCTGATTGAAACCAGGAAATTCCTAAGGATGTTAAAGTGACAATGGATTTTTTGTGACAGTTTCCACATTTCTATTCCAGAATGACAAGGTTTCCCAGTTCTGTAATTAAGTACTTCCTGCTTATGTTATAAGCTGAACTCTGTGACTCCACTCCAATAGTCAGGAATGTTGAGGGTGTGTTTCAACACACTTTCAAATGAAAAATAAAGTAACCTTAATAGTTACGATGTTGGGAAACTTTAAAACTGGAATTGAATTTTTGGAATTTGCACTGGTTTGCTATGTTTTAATACATATTGTTTAATATTTAAAGCATATTTTGGAGCTGCAACTTTGTTTCTTTAAACCTGCCAAGAGTTGTAATAGGATGTGGCTTGTTCCTCTGTCAGGTGATGCAAAATGGGGAAATCCCAATTGATGGAAGTTCTACAGAATTTGTAGATGAAGGTAAAGCAGGAAGCAGGTGGTGAAGATCAGCTTAGGAGGAGGAAACTTGCAGTGTTATTGAAACATTTCTTGGTTGCCTGGAGTATGCACAAAACCTGAACAATCTTGAGGTAGGGCTGCAAGATTACCATTTTAGGAAGAAAAAAAGGCAAAAAGCCAAGTAAAGAGCCAATCAAAAAGTCTAAATCAGAAAGGATGGGATTGGCAAGCTAGACATGAATGGGTAAAAAGAAGAGTATTATGGAGAAGAATCCAGCGGGCATGTCATCACTGCTGGCCATCAGATGCATGTTCCCACCCTCTGATCTCAGCCCAGGTTCTCTACCTTCTGTATCTGCATTTACAACTAATCCCATTGGGAGTCTAGTTAGGATTGAACCCTTAACTGGAATATACCATATATACTCAAGTATAAGCCGAGTTTTTCAGCCCTCAAAACCACCCTCGGCTTATACTCGAGTCAACTAATTTTCGGGGCTAAATTGATGCCTGCTTTGCGGGCATCAATTTAGCTCCGAAAATCAGCTGATTTGAGGCCAAAAACGGGCTGATTTAGGCTCGAAAATCAGCTGATTAGTATAAGCCGACTCGAGTATAAGCGCTGATCGGCTTATATTCGGGTCAATAATTTTACCCA
>JANHJO010002435.1:30179-45928 GCA_032468235.1 Pseudoxyrhopus heterurus | reverse complement strand
GTGGTCCCTATTTTTCTACTTGCATTTTTACATGTTTTCGAACTGCTAGGTTGGCAGAAGCTGGGACAAGTAACTAGAGATTCGAACCGCCAAACTGCCAAGCTTTCTGATCGACAAGCTCAGCGTCTTACCCACTGAGCCATCGCGTCCCATTCTGAAGGGTATCTTCAGCATATAAGTCCCATTACTGTTTCTAATTCAAAACTACAGACAATAGTACATCACATATATGCATCACAGTTATCACCTTCAAGCCATTCTTTATACAGAGCAAATCCCATGATACTACAAAGACTGATGTTTATAGCACATATTTGGTTATTTCAGCTGTAATTTGATGCAAAACAAGAAGAACAACCTGTAAAGTCACCTTCCTTTGGGTCACCTTCCTAAAGTTTACCATCCATAAAGCTCTGCATTATTAAATGCAGATAGTATGCAAGACTATCTGGTGGCCACAACTGAGTTAAAGCCTTAACATGATATATGTCAGAATAAATCTTCCCAGCTAAAAACAAAACCAATATCAGCTCTAAGATTAATGCTGAGCGGCACTGATTTTTTTCCCAAATATGTCAACAATGAAACAGTGGTTGATCTTCCAAAATCTACTCAGCAGCATCTAAAGCAAATCACAGTTGCCTCAAAATTATGACATGTGAATATAATTTACATAAAACAATATAATGCAAATCGTATCTTTACAAATTAGCATCCTAACTTCTGATGAAAGTATGCAAGTGGTGGTATTTGCACTATGTTGTCATGACACACGTTTTATCACGCCCACACAGACATTTTTGCCTCCCTTGCACTTCCCCATGAATTTAGTACTTTTAATTCCTTTTAAAACAATTAATGTAAGAGGATATCTTTAAGAGTGGATAATAAAGGACAATTCACAGGGAAATTTTGCACTGTATTCAGAGAAATATAACTTACGATAACTTATTACAGCCTGCTCTCATTATCCACAAGTCAATAGGGAATCAGAAACAGCAACTCAAACCACAAAGTGGATTCTGTCGTATGAACATGTATTCTTAGTTTTATTAAGTGATAGAGGAACTCCCATCCATGTCACATTGTATAGCCCAGCTCAATTAATCATGACATGAAAATCATAAATCCCAGTATTAAAAGCATGCAGATACTTATACCCTCACCATCCTGATTTCAAAAAACTCTTCGCATCCCCTTAAAAGCAAAAGCAGCCATCAGATTCTACATTATTAACTAGAATGGATTACATTTCCTGTTGAAACTGTATGCAGGATCTTAAGAGCAAATTCAAATTGGATCATTAGAAGGAACAGTAAGAACTAGTAACTATATAGGAACAATGTAAGGTACCTCAATTTTACAGTATTAAGATGGACAGAGACACAATTAAGAGGAACAGAATATATCTGCAGTTTGTTCACAAAACCACCAGATGTTCAGATTAAATTTGGCATTTTGATCTACCTATTGTGTCCTTCCCAAGGACCTGGGAGAGGCAGATTATTTGTTATTATTAATATTCTGAAATCTTACTAAGAAAACTGCAGGGACCATTCCAGGTAGCTGTCGGAAGGAAGGAAGGAAGGAAGGAAGGAAGGAAGGAAGGAAGGAAGGAAGGAAGGAAGGAAGGAAGGAAGGAAGGAAGGGTTTATTTTTCACCACAGAATTAGGAAACTAAAAACTTCAATGGTGTTTATTTTTAAATTGTATATTTATGAATTGTATATAATTTATGACTCAAAGGAAGAGAAGTACAATAAGACATGATCCTATTCAGTGAAGGCCAAAAGCTAGTAGTATATAACATGGCAAGGAAGAATCCAGGAAGAAGATAGAAGAGTTCCATCAAAAAGGCTGAGTAACATCTGTAAGCAGTTTTCATAGTTATTGCAAATAAGCTGTTGATGTTGACCAAGTGGAAGTCTCAGGTCCTTTTGTAAAGAAAGACAAGATTATGGATTTTAATGGAAAAAATAAATCTGAACATTTTGATATACTACCAAAACCCAATCAGTTATTTACACACAGAAGACAGAGAAAGCCAGAGAAGGCAATATAAGAAAAAGTTATTTGTCAACAAGATATTGATGTAGCTTTACCTGACACTCAAGAGTTATAGATGTGATATGACAGATTCAAAACTTTGAAATCAGTTGCTGCTTAGAAGTAACAAATGCCCTGTCTTATCCATCAGATGTGAATTAAAGCTTTTCTTTTGCATAAATCTTACCCCCAAGGAAAATAAAGAATAAAATGAAGAGTAATCCAGTAGGGGTAAGAGCCTGCTTTAAAGATTCTCTTGTGAAAATGTTTAGTTGGCAAAACAGCTATTCTTCCATCTTTATCACAACTGCATAATGCCTGTGATTACCCTGTGTAGGGTAATCCAGTCTCTCATCATGAAGGTCCAGAGAATACGTAACAGGCTGCAATGAGGACAATTCTACACACCTCTTGGATAAAATCTGGGTTGGAATGTGGTTATATAGGTCATTTGGAATTGCATGAGGCACATTGTTGCCTGGTTATCTAGGAAGAGTTTGAACCTGTGATCCTAATGAGAGTTCAAAGATCTGTTAGTTCAACCATCTATGTTTGAGGTCCATGCTCCTTCTAGTTGATTAAGACCTCCCAGAAGGTATCACATGGTTGGATTCATTCAGTGATGAATGCTTCTTTGTTGGAGAGAGAGTATCCCATGTTTTGAAGGAAGTGGCTGCTTGCTATTCTTCAAAAAACCATTACTGGATTCAACAGACCTAGCTGTTTTTTATCCAGTTTCCAATCTTCCATTTCAATAAAGGATATTTATATCAAGCCTATGAAAAAGACTAGATTCAGAAACCAACTCTACAGGAAGATTAGAACATACTTTATTGAGATAGGCTATGGCGACAGATCTTGCAAGTATGATTGTGTTGTTCGTTCCTCCCTTTTAATTCCCCCATAAGTCAGGGTAGAGTTATCCTGAGTCTTTTCTTACTGCTATCTTCCATCCAAAGCTTAAAGAGCTTCCTTTCTGCTAATGGTTTCTGAACATATGCTTCCAAGCCATTTCAACAATTTGTAAAAAAAAAAAAAATCATATCAAACAATTCCAATGTGGAAAAGAATGAAGGACAAGATAAGATGTCAGTATGATGTAATAAGAATCTTTAAACGAGGAGTTTATTCTCACAACAGCATTATTGGTTGTCTCTTATCTTACTCCAAACCTGGCTGGAAATAAAGTTGGTTTAATAAATTACTATTCAGATTTCAAATCATTCCTCAGCTTTGGCAACAATGACTATCAGGTGTACTGATGTAACAGTAGTCGGTCTTGATTGGTGAGGTTTCATATTTCTTTCTCTCACCAATCCATGCCAGGAAAGTAGCCATCATTCTCTGCAAACTAATATCCAGTAAAGAAGTTGACCTTGGTAGAGATAGGCCTGATTATTCAAGCAACGAGGTGCTTCTGTGGGGCTGACAAATGTTTGAAAACACTATCAACCTTTTCCAAGAAGCCCCTCTCTCCCCTTGATTTGGTTACAGATTTATTAGTCTTGAAGAAGACTGTAGACAGATTTCCTTTCTTGCTGACACATGAACTAAAAAGAGAAAATAGCAGAATTGTGGTCAATTTCATTTCAATATTTTATTTCTGGTTTAGTGGACTGCAAAGGGAAAGTAGTTTTACCATTCTGTCATTTATCTGGTGTGAAAAAAAAAAGATAAGGTGCATCATTTTCTTTTTCTGTACTACAGAGTTTATCAGTCATCTCTTGCTCAGAGATCAGGTTTAATTGTGACAACCCTTTTGTAAGTGGACTGTCAGCCCAGCAGCAGAGGAAGAAATGGGCATGGAGATAACAACCAGCGAATGGAAAGTATATAACAACCAACTGAAGTGAAGGAATTTGCCTAAGATGGAATGAACTGAAGCAGCTGGACGAACTGTTTGTGCCATCAAATTTGGGAAAAACACTATTTTTGATGGAAAACAGGAAAAGACAGATGGCAGTTTTTATCCCAGCAAGCTAGGGAAAGGATGATCATCTGTGCTTTTGTATCCTCCAGAAATGGTAGGGTTGCCCTGTCTTCATGGTAGAGCAAGCAAGAAATGAAGATGAATTCAAACAGACAAATGATACATTTGGAGATAGAAATAGAACAAGGTCATCAAGGAAGAGTACATACTAGCTAAAAGTGCAGATTACATCAAAATGAGCTAAGATTTGCAAAAGATGTTAAGAACATTTTTTTAGAAATCTTCTGTAGATATATTCAGATGGGAAGAAAAGAATCACTATGCCAGCTGCTCAGTGAAGTTACAAAAGTGGTAACTGCTAGCAAAGGAAAAACAGAACTACTCAACTTCTATTTTGGTTCAACCTTCTTTAACAAGAAAATGTGTGTTCTGCTCAGAAATTTCTGAAGAGCAGGAGGTAGGGATAAGACTGAAGCCTGAAATTGATAGAAACGTGGTCACACAATTGCTATTTATATGGAATTAGCTTCTATCACACTTCAAACATTATGTTCACTTCACTTAAGAAGGATTCATAGAAACTGCAACAAATTTAGAGAAGAGGAACAAGGATGATTGGGGAATAAAAATAGAATGATATAAAGAGAGACTGAAAGACATAGACAACTTTAATCTCAGGAGGTAGTAGAGGGTAGGACACAACTCTTCAGACATATAAAAGGTTGTCTTACAGAAGAAGAGAGATTTTTTTATTGTCCAGAATACACTACCCAGAGTATTGGATTTAAAGTATAAAGTTGGTGCAGTGTATGGTGGCACAAGCAGCTTTTGGGGGCCCATGAGTGGCCCATGTTACACTGCTGTTCCATGATCTATGAGCTGTGGTGGCACAGTAGTTCTGCTGACTGCCAGCTGCCTGCAGTTTGGCAGTTCGAATCTCACCAGGCTCAAGGTTGACTCAGCCTTCCATCCTTCCAAGGTGAGTAAAATGAGGATCCAAATTGTTGGGGGCAATATGCTGACTCTGTAAACCACTTAGAGAGGGCTGTTAAGCACTGTAAAGTGGTATAGAAGTCTAAGTGCTATTGCTATTGCTACCTGCACAGGCTGGTGCAATTCAAGGTGTTGGCTATTACCTTTAAAACCCTTCATGACATGTATCCAGGTTGCCTGAGGAACCCTCTCATCCTACCTGTGCTTGCAGAGGATGCATTCTGAGGGCCTAATGGGCAGGAAATTCCAGCTAGCGGGGTCTAGGAGAAAAGCCTTCTCTGCTATTGTTCCTGCCCTTTGGAACATCTTGCCCCCTGGAGTGAGGTCAGCTCCAATCCTCCTGACTTCTGTAAGAGCCTGAAAATCTGGCTCTGCCAGTTGGCTTGGGCTCCAATGGAAGGAAAGTCACATTGGAGGTGATTGATGGATTAATAACAGATTCATGTCGCCCCTGCTCATCCTACTCCCTTTCTCTCCATCTTTTAGTTATAGCTGATAATTTGTATTAGTGTTTTATTTTTATTGTATAGCTGTTGTATTATTTTATTCTTTTGAACATTGTAAGCCACCCAGAGTCACCTCATGGTGAGATGGGAAGCAAACAAACTTAACAAATAAATAAAGTATAATAAATCAGATTCAAAATGAGTCTCAGAAAAAAAGACCTTCCTTACAACAAGACCGGGTTCACACTGGAAACGTGGCAAGTCCTCCTTTTGGGGGGTATGTTCAAGGACAAGATTCAAGATAGCCCTGTGTCATACTTGTATTAGAACTTTTTTCCTTGGACTCGTAGCTAGATTCATTGACCTCTATGGCTTCTTCTAATGGTCTGATTGTTTTTCAAGAAAATTAGTCATCTCTTTCTATGAACTTGGCTGTGGCAGAATCAATGTAAGCATCATTAATACAGTATCTTGAAAAGGAAAGAAGCTATAGAATGTGAAAGGGATGACCATTAATGTTGCAGTGCCTCCATCTCGTCTTCTGAGAACCGTAAGTGCTACATCTAGTAGTGATACAACTAGCGGTCAGGGAAAACACTGTCATCCTGTTTGAGAAAAATAATGTTAAACCATTCTTAAGGCTAATGAAGAAAATAAGAAGCCAATCACTCAGAGAGAAAGAGAACAGGAAGTATTTCTTAGTATTGAAAGTGCCTTTAGATTAGCAACTCATGTCAACTCAACTAGGGTATATGATTGCATTGTATGCAGAAAATCCAAAACTGAATCCCTGAGATTTTCAGGTAACAACACCTTTTACATTCTGGATTACTGTTCTTAGTATGAGGGAAAGAGACCAATTCCTATAAAATGGCTCTCTAATTATAATTCCAGTTCTGTATCCTTCTTAAAATCTCTGGAAACCCTTGTTTGGATTTATTTAAAGATTGCATCCTTCTAATAGAAATATGGAAGCTGAACTTAAAAATAATAATGAAAAAGCCTCTGAGAACAAATACTTCCTTTGTCCAACTTTAAGCAATTTGTGTATCATACTGTTGTAAATCAATCTAAATGTGAGTACTTTAAGAACTACGAAATACCATGCTCCTTATTAAAATGACATTAAAATTTAATTCAGAGTCAAGAAGCTGAACCTTAAAAACTGAAAAAGACAAAGCAAATTATTTACATCTCCTCATAGAAAACAGATTTTTATTCTTATAAAATACAAGCAGGTTCCTCTTGAATTATGAGTATCTGGAAGATTCCAGCTAAATTAGCTCATGCTCAAGTCAATTTCAACATTGGTAGGATTTGGTAGCCATTTTGTAGATTTTTTTTTTACAAAAAAAAAATACATATCCTAGAACCGTGATAGCGAACCAATGGTACGTGTGCCGGAAGTGGCACACAGAGCCATCTCTCCGGGCACACCAGCTGTCACCTGTTGTTCTTCCGGGTTCCGGTGTGTGCATGAGCATGTGCTCCCATTTCAGCACTCATGCCAAAAAGGTTCGCCACCACTGTCCTAGAACCAACAGCCCAGAACTGTAGATTTTTTAATACTTATTATTATGCCTGACCTTAGGACTTCAAGTGAATTTTGGAAACTGTAATAGTGTAGAAGAAATGAACACAAGAATACCATTGACAATGTTACTGGCAAGATAACATCATATACTCAAAAGTTAAGTGTGGGGTGGTGGGATTAAAGCTTCAGAATCATCACAGTGTATGCTGTGCAATCTTGAAGTATGGAAATATGGTTAGTTTTATAAGGATAACCTATATATTTATTTCATATTTATCACATTTCACATTTCACATTTACCCTAACCCTAATCCCCAACATTACAGCCTATTAGATCTAAGCTTCAAAAACTTCTGAATAACTATTAATAAAGAACCAAATAAATAATTCTAACTCTAAAAATCGAAAAATTTTACTAGTAACTGTATTTGAGATTAAATATGCAATAACAAATGAAATAATTAAAACTCCCCCCCCCCGCATCATGATATCCTAACACTTTTGCTTGAAGTGTTCATGGCATTTTTAGCACAGTCATAGGGTTGGTCTTGAATATCTAGGGAGTAGAAATTTTGGTTCATTACCGAATTCTTAGAAGGATGACATGTTACCTTCAATATGTCCCAAAGGCTTTTTCAAGAGGCAACTGGACTTTCTGGTTTTTCTTTGAAGATGTTTCGCTCTCAAAAGCTGAAGAAGCTCCTTGGATGAGTAGCAAAAGGTCTTCAAGCAAAACAAAGAAAACCCAGTTGCCTCTTGAAAACGCACCTTTGGGACAACCATGACCTGAATGACTGAGAATCTCCATAAATAGTTACCTTCAATAATTGCACTGTATTTGAAATTGTTTATTTAAGAACTGAGAGTTTTTAAAGTAACTTGTGCATAAGCAGAAATACATATATAGAATTCAACCTAGCAGATCAACTTTTTCTCCAAATCTTCAATGCTCATTTAAATGGAATCAGATTTCTGCAGAAAATCTATCTATGACCGGGAAAAAAATATTTATGTAAGAAGTATTTTCAAGTAAACGTCTATAATATTTTTTTTTCTATTCCAGAAACAAAGCACTTACATTTGACCCAGTCCCCAAAATATGCTCTGAATGTTTAATTAGAACTCATGCTCATTCCTAAACTCTGTAGGGAAACTGGAAACACCTTCTGAAACTTTACTTGGCTTCAGCTGGTAATATTAATGCCTCATTTTCCTGAACATTACATTTAAATGTTGTTTTAACCTTTCCAAATGAAAGCATAAAGTTATAGAATATTTCTACAACTAGCCAAATTGTAATGACATGCCACAAAGAAATAAAATAACAGCCCAGCATTTAAATCAATCTTCTCCACTTCCATTTGGCTTGGGATAATGTACCTTCCCATCTTTTCCCTATATGCTTTTCTTTAATGTGTAATCCTCATTGTTGAGAGATGAGGGAAGCAAGAAAGAATGACAGTAAATCAGTAGTATAGAAAGAAATATTTTCTGCAGGTCATCAGTGACAATGTAGAATCACACCATAATGCATATAATTTAAAGAGAGTGTGAAAGAAATTTTCAAATTTAGGAAAACTATTATGGAAAGCTGGCAGACCGCTTGAAAATTGAACGATCAACCCAGACATCAAAACTGATGGGCTAATATCAATGTAATACTGCATTCAAGGGTTTGCATAAATATAAAATGAGGAAAAGTCATTTCCTGTAAAACAGAATGTAGCAATGTAAATACCGTATATACTCGAGTATAAGCCGACCCAAGTATAAGCCGAGGTAATTATTGACCTGAGTATAAGCCGATCAGCGCTTATACTCGAGTTGGCTTATACTAATCAGCTGATTTTCAGGCCTAAATTGATGCTTGCGCAAAGAATGGTTTGTAAATTATATCTAGAATAATTCCGCAGTGCTGTATAGATTACTGAGATTATACTTCAGTAACCGCAAAATAACTCACTAAATTATTTTTATCGCTTGGAATTGTAATCAACTTTCAATACAACAGAATTGACCAAAGAGCATTCATTTGATAGTTATTTTTATCATTTAATATTTTTCTATATTTATTTTTATATCAGATAAGACCAATTTATTTACTAAGAAATTTGCTTACAGAATATATTGGACTAATCCTATGTAAACAAATTAAATGTGCTTCTATTAGTACCAATATTACAAATTCAGCTAAATCTCTTGCAATTATAGCCTATTTTCTAAATAACACGAAGAGCCAGAGAATTAATTTGAAGAACCTCATGGGGAAAGTCCAGTTAGAGAATACTAATAAGAAACTATATCTTTGCATACAATCTGTTCTGGAGTTTCTGTAAATCCACCTGCAATTCCTTCCTTTTCAAAATTCTCAGAGTGCTTGAGAATTTTTTCGGAGCTTGGGGTAGTATTGAGTATCGTTGAAAGGGGCTGAAGATGCAGCTGTTGATGTTGCTTTCAATTATATACTTTTTCATTGCTCTGAAGCCTCATTGACTTCATTCTTCAGGTGAACAAGCCCAGTGAGAGTCCCCTTAAGATGGCTTCTCTTGCAATTTAACTGAAGTGTGGGAAGCCAGATGGCTGAAGAAATGATGGTAGAACGAATGCTGGGAGAGTTGCACGAAACCCTTGGCTGCCTCTTAAATAAATAAATGCACAAACACTACACTCTTTCCACATGAGCATTTTACTGACTTCTCTTTTGAAAGGAATGTCAAGAACAAACTCCTTTTCATCACGTTCAGTGAAAGTGGATAGCAAAAAACGAAGAAGTGATTATATATGGCATTAGCTAATTGCCTTCTCTGGGATGAGTTGTTGATTTGTTGTTTCCATTATTTTCAACAATCCTACTTAAGAGTGACTTTAGGTATATTGCTAGTTTGGGACATGCCTGGGAGAAACATGGAGTTTTATAGCTCCATTCTTACCTGTAGAAGGAATGCAGCGCGCGCGCACGCACACACACACACACAGACAGAGCTGAGAACCATCAGTGTGTTTTGCTTTTAGTATGCATCCCTGTACACTTATTTGAATTGTGTCTGTCATAAGACACAATTCTCTCACCAATTTAAAGAATTTTGAAAGCCTTAATTATTACTTTTGGGTTTTACCACCCCAAATAAGTGAATACCAGTAGGCACATTGATGAGTCCCAAGTAAATATCATTTTTGAGGGCTAAATAGTTTTCTTGATGATGACAACAATAATGATAGTAATTGTACAAAATCAGATTCTTATGGGGATGTTTTTCCTGCGCTGTGCATCATTTTGAGATTCAGTTATATCACAATCCATTTTTATTTTCCATAAATATGGCATTGGAGTTATGTTTAATAAAAGACCAAACAAGATTCTTCTTGATTGAGGGAAGCTCACTATGTCAGTTTTGCGAATGCCTGCATGATTGTTTCAGATGGGCTAGTTTGGCTTGAGCAAAATACCCTCATCTTATCCCATGGTGCGGCATATGCAGATGCTGATTGAAACAGAAATACTGGTATGGATAATGTAGGTGATGAGACTTGATATGTCCACAACTGTCAAAAGAAAGAAAAAATATTAGAAGGTGTCTGGTAGCACCTTTTCCAACAAATCTATTTTATTAAAAGACACAAATTTTCATGAGCTGCAGTTCCATAGACAGATGCAACTCTCTTGTCGAAGGAAAATAATTCTTTTTATTCATTAGTATTTCTTGTTTTTTCTTTATCGTTTTTTAGAAGTAAGAAGAAGCTGACACAGGGTGAAAAAAAGCCAAAACTACTTTTAATGGGATGCTGTGATACAGTGCATATTTCTCTGTTTCTGAAATGGCTTAACCTGCACTTCCTCTATCATTTGTATTTCCTTTGCAGGATTTTTCACGTTCTAAGCCTCCTTTCATTTTTCCTTGCAGAAATGGTTTTCTACGGTTTCCATAGAGACTGTTTTTAAATCCAGATCAAAAGTAGTCATTTTCAAACAAATTTTCTCTAAATGTATACTGGATACTTTTATGCATCCAGTGTTTTAATTTTATTTTATTTTTGGGGTAACATTTTATCTTCCAAAAGAGGCAACATTAGGAACAAAAAAACTGAGAAAAATAATAATGCAGGATTGATGGCAGGGGAGCACATCGGTAGAAGCCAAAATATATAGATCTGACTAATATATCGCATATCGTGTAAAAATAATGGATCACAGGAATCTAACTGAGATTTAGCATTTCTTTGCTAGTTGCACTCTTACAATAATTCATTCTTTATAGGTTGCTTTTTTTTGTCTCACTGACTCAATGTAGGAATCTATATTTTTAAAAAAATCCTTTGATATACTTACAGTAAAATAGGAGACAAAACATATCTTATCTATTAATTGAAAACTATCTGAGGAAAAAACTTCATTTCTTGAAGAGAAAAAGATAAAAATAGTTAGTAATATAATCTTGTGATAATCTTACATTCTGTAGTAAAGATTATCTCAATGTTGATGTGAAATTAGAACTATGAAATTTAAATTGAAATATTTTTTAAAAGAGTTTGGTTAATTAATTTAGACTCTGCATATACTTTCCTATGAATGAAAAATACATTATGATGATGCTGATTTTTAAAAAATTTAAATGCTTACTACATTTCTTTCTTCTTTGCCAGAATCATTGACTGGCATAAACCAATTAAAATTAAAACAATTTTGGCAGAACAGAACTTGTTAATTTCATATAAAAAGTAGAATCCAGATATATCAATAACTCAGGATTGAATTGCATAACGAGAACAATTCTTTTCTTTTCTTTTTATTTCTTTTAATTTTTTTCCCTTTGAACTTAATTTAACAGTAAGAACCATTTGGAAGAATGAGTCATCTGTCAAAAAGCAATTTCTGTACCCATTTTTTAAAAGATAGATAACACTTTCCCACACTTAAAAGTAAATTCCAACCCTTTAACATTCCACCTTACAAAGAATACTGCCATAAAAATTAATTACTAGAAACAGAGAACAAGAAAAACATAAACACCATACCTATCTTAAATATACAGTCTAAATATAGACATTGAACTCCCACACAACTGGTAAGAAAAAAAATAGTAACGTAATTTTAATGACTGTAATGAGCTAGGCCAATGTTTCTCAACCTCAGCAATTTTAAACTGTGTGGATTTTAATTCCCAGAATTCCCCAGCATGTTGGCTTAAAGCTGCTGAAATTGAACTGAAGTTGAATTGATAATATCTTGAATTGTTATTTTGATTCCTTTTGTTCTTTTTAAACTGACTGTATTCTCTGTTCAGTGTATTCCAAAAATAGGAATCATCCCATTAGATATCAATTGAATGCAATCAATATTATTCTTAGTATTTTACTGAGGGATGAAGAATAAATCAATACTTTGACTTTTTTTTTCTAAAGACCTTACATGTTAAATTTCAGTAAGATCCTTACTTCAGAGTTTTTGTTTCTAGTCTCTACAAGATTCAATTTAAACTGCTCCTGTTCAAAGTTACCATGAGCTGGGCTAGGCTAGTGCTAGGGCCCCATCAATGGTCCTTGATCTTGGCCAGTACCTCCACTTTGCTTGCCAGAATGGACTATGCGTGCAAGAAAAAGTGGAAGGCAAAGGAGGCAACTTTGTGACTATCTTGGAGACTCTAGCACTCCTAAAGGGCTGATTGAGCACATCTAGATCCTCCATTGAGCATATCCAGATCCTCCAAGAAGCCATCCCCTTACTACATGTGGAAAAAGGGACAGAGAAAGGAACCCTGAAATACAGTGGAGGAGATGAGAAGTAGAAGAGCTTTGTGCTTTCTAGATATATTTTTGAGATGGTTTCCACAATTGTCTGAGTGGCCTTTGAATCGTACGATTGCAGAATGTGTGAGAGAAGGCAGCAATCTAAAAGGGCAGAAATGTGTGGCTGCCAGCTAATATGACATATCCTCTTTTTTCCATATTTGGCTAAATATGCTCTGTTTTTCCATATTTGGTTGAAATACATGTTGACAGAGATGTCAGCTGCTAATTCATAAGCTTTAGTGATGGCCTCTGATTCTGTCACCTGGGCTGGAAGGAGACAGTGAGGCTAGTTGTAGACAAACTTATGGGAAGTAGACTCCATATCCTAAAACTTGATAGCCATCTGGGGTGTGTGATAAGGGGACCCATCAGTGAAAAGTTCAAAAAGAATCCTACGGGTACTTACATTTCAATTGCAGCCAAAACTCAGTGGCCCAGGGCTCTGTATCCCATCCCCTTTGCTAGAAACTTCGATGAAAACCATCAAAGTAAGAAGGAATACGCTATGCTGAGGAGAAGTTGCAAACAGGAAGCCTGAACAAGGAAAAGCAAGGATTGATATATTTCATTAATTCATGTCCTTCCAAATTTTGCTCTTCTATTGATTTGGTTCCAGATAGAATAGCCATAGATTATTTTTACTGGAATGATCAGACCTATATGCAGTATATTTCAAAGGTGTAAAGTTGAGGAAATCTAGTCTAAATCAACATGAGAATTTTGTAAGAGGAGCTATCCCAATCCCAATTGATGTGTCTTCATTTATTGGTTTACTGCGTTATATCTCAGAGTATCTCTAAGAATGTACATGCATGGTTCTCTTTCAACCTTTATTCTAGTGACTGTACCATGACCACTGAAGAAGCTTGGTTAGTATGATTTTGAAACAGGGACACTCCAGTCTCCCTATTACAGCAACTACAATACCGTTCTAGCTCCTAACATATTCTTTTATTCTTGTAATATTGACCTGAGGATATTGCTTTCTAATTGCCAGTGCATAACATTGTATACCTCATCACCAATCTGGGGCCCTTCAGGAGTTCAAGAGGCATTTCCTCTTCCGATGAGCATTGCAATTTTCTAACTGTAAATTGTTTTTATACTAAATTATGAACATTTTTCCTTACAATCAAAGTGACTCACCAGAATGTATTGTAATTTCGCAATATGATTGTTGAATACTATGGTTCCATCTAGCTGTTTTGATTGCTACAAGTGAATTTAGCTGGAAAATATTCTCTCTTGTGTGCACACATGCAATAAAGGCTAATATCTAACACTTTTTTTTTATCAGTGATTTAGGATTTCATCTTCCATTGTTTCTTAGGTGTTGACAGGCAAATTAACACTGAGGCACCATGCAAGCATCTAACACATTTATTTATAGAAGTTAATGTGCTAACTGGTCCAAGAAGTCAACTGTGTTAAGTAACCCTTTTCCACTGCATTAAAACTACTATGACAATGATATATAATTTGCTTGCTTTTTTGCCCATTTAGTACCATAATGGCATCAGAGGTGTGTGTACAGTATATGTGTGTTTTGCAGGCAACATCAAAAAGATAAGATTAATCAGATTTTTCAAGACACCATATTCTCAACAAGTCTTTAATAAGTATACTATAAAATAGTATATTTTTTATATTTACAGGTCCTGTTACATTTCTTTAGATAAAACACAGTTGGGAACATACAATCAGTACACAATTTGTGCACCTCACTGCCTAGCTTGTGGGTAGAGTCATATTCCTCAACCAACATCTCAGTCCCAGTCACCACTTTTTAGAAAAAGAGGCAATATGAAGTTTATGGTTTCTGTAGGTGAATAGGAGAAAGAATCAAGAACAGGGAGTGAGTTAGGCTAGGAGGATGAATGGGGAAGAAATGCATTGGTTTCCCACCTCCAGAATCTTAGTATTAAAATAAGTTTAGCCATTGAGTGAAGAAGTAAAGTGTCTAAATTCTGTACAAGTATTGTATGTCATAATGGCTTTCCTTTGTTTCAAACACACCCAAAATAAGACAAGTTATTAATGGTAAGTAATATGGAACTAGAAAGCTATAGAATAAAAATGTTTTCCAGATGATTTCAGAATTCCAATGTTTATCTACCCACTGGGCAGAAGTCATGGGTTAATGCTTGGTGGCTTGAACTGCTCTCATTCCTTTAAACCAAGAAGGTTAAGCTGGAGCATCAAAGTGGTCTATAGATTAGATCTTCTGGGATGTGATAGTTCCAACCAATTCCCAACACGATAGATCCTTTGTTATCAGGGAGAATGATTGTCTTGAAAATGAACGCTATCATTTAAAGGATAAAGGAAATATTCCCATAGGTGGGACCAAGTTCTTAGATTATGAAACATTATGCTGTAATTTCAAGGATTTTTCTCCCTAAATAGAAATCATTTGGTTGCAGGCCATTCAAAAAACAGAGGGATGGTTGATGTTACATGGTATCTTGCTTGTCTGGTGCAAAATCTGTAGACATCATGAAAAATCTATAGTAAGTAAGCCACCTAGAGTCCCCCCAAACAGCAAAATAGGCAGTATATAAATTTAAAAATAGATAGATAGATAGACAGACAGACAGACAGACAGACAGACAGACAGACAGACAGATAAAATCATTAAACTGCTGGATAATACTGTAGTAAGAAAGCAGCAGTTGTCAAGCACCTTAACTACAGAGCAACTCAAGGAAACAAGATTTACATGAATTGTTTGTAATAAGCTTTATTGCCAAGAGTTAGTGGTTAGAGTGCTGAATCTAAGATGCGACCCATCCCCATCTTTATTAAAAAGCTTATAAGGTCTTGAATGTTTTTCCCCAGGCTACTTTTATGACAAACTAAGAATCTGTTCCTTTAATTAAATTGGATACGGGACTGAGATTCTTCTGGATAACTTTTGTTGGGATCTGATTGGGGATTGTGTAACTTCTTCTGATCTTTTTAGATCTCTCAGCAGCTTATGACATCCTAGACCAGTCCTCATCCTAGCTGGAGA
>JANHJO010002435.1:0-12680 GCA_032468235.1 Pseudoxyrhopus heterurus | reverse complement strand
CCATGGAGAAGGCCCTTCTTAAGGGTCGCGCCAGGTGTTCTTATCACTGTGCTATTCTCTGCTACTCTTTCCCTTGTTGGTCTTCTTTTTTACTTGGAAAACACATCCAGGTTGGGCAAATACTCCTAGGGAGACAAGTGGGAGAAATCATCATTACCTAATTCTCTCTAATAACAGTGAACTCTTTCTTCAACTAGGAATTTATGTAGAAACCATGAACAAGAGATAGCATTAGCAACCTCAAAGAAGTTCCAAGAATTGTAAAATAACAAAACAAGAGATTGGGGGGCGGGGGCTCTAAACCCAGACAGTGGCATAGTTTTGCAATGGAAAGTTGGGGAAGGAAGAATGGCATGTGATATGTGAAAGAATAGGATGCTTTCTACAACCTTCAGTTTGATTCACATTTACAAAAGCTAGCAGTGTATTCATGTTCTTTTACTTTTAATCTAGGTACTTTATGCATAGAGATACCAGTAATGAAAAAAAAACGTGATGCGACAGTTCCTGCTTTTGTAATCCTCCTCCACTTTTCCTGCTTGAAGTAGTATTAAAGGCTAATCCATATACAAACACGGAAACACATACAATTTTATCTATCTTGTGCTTTTATTGGCAATGCAATTAACATTCTTGGCCAACCACTGCAATCAGAAGCCTCCCCCCCTTGGCATCCTTAAAACTTTGTTGCTTTCACTTGATGGCCCAGTGGGAAGGTGGCCTTGCCCGTGTTCCCGGTGGTCTAGTCCCTCGCACTTTAGAATGGAATAATCATTAAGCAGAGAAAAAGGCAAGTGCGCTTTTGTTTGCCTCCTACATGATCTGTTTGAATCACCATCTGGTTGGCGCATCGTGCCTTTTAGTCCTCTAATGACACACCAAGTCCTGAGAGCTAAATAGAATTAAATATGCACCATTCACAACTGGCAGGGGGAGGCACCATTAATCAGATGAATCATAGAAAAATTAAGTTTTCCCTTGCATTGTAAGACCTGGTTTGTACAAAAGCAAAGAAAAAAGAAAGAAGGAAGGAAGCAAAGAAAGAAAGAAAGAAAGGAAGGAAGGAAGAAAGAAAGGAAGGAAGGAAGGAAAGACCTTTTTATTTTAATAATTCCTTCCCCTCCCCCCGAAATATAGTAATTTCCCCTAGGAAAAAAAACACACACAAACTGCATGTTCTTTTTCCTTCCCTCTTTCCTATATCTATGAGTAAAGCAGAAAAACAGTATAATGTATTTGAAAGGGAATGTCAGATCTGCCATCACACTGCTTTGGTCCTGCTTTGCTTTAATGGCAGCCTGCTATAAATGTGGGCAGGGGGAAAAAGGAGGGTATGAGGAGGAGGGATGACAGGAACCAGAAATGCCAACCAGAGACTACAGTTGAATGATCCAAGGACACAGGCATGGGAACTGAATGCAAACGCCCACCAAAGAGGTACCAAATTTAGGACTGTAACCAAAACAACTAATTTGAACTTTGTTGGACACTAGTGAAATGTCCAATGGGGGAAGGGCTGGGAGAAGGGAAAACTGTTGGCTTTATGCAAGAATATTCAGATCTGGCTTTGTTTACGCTGTAATCACTTGGCTTTAGTAAAAGTATACCTTTTGCTACAAATGGAGTCGAGAGTCTTTCTTTCCTAAACACCCAGGGTGGGATAGGGCTGACAGTGGGCTTGGGATTACTTCTTTACTCCATTGGATTACATTCACAGTTGATGCCATTGATTTACAATTGAGGGTCATTTTCTCCACGGATTATTTTGTATGCTAGAAAGTCAAAGCAATGGCCTCATTGGGCCTCAACAGACTCATTGGGTTGATAGAGCCCGATGATGCAACAGTTTGAAGTATTTCTTTCAAAAAAATAAATCAGAATTCTATATCACTCTAACCTGATCGAGTTAACAAGAAAAGTTGAATTGTGCAAGCTGCATAAATTCTGCAAATGAAATGTATTTGCAATTAGGCACTTATTAACCATGCTTCTTTTCTATATCATCATTAGCCCTGGAAGTTTCAGTAAGCCTATTTAATTAAGCACTGGTAATATGAAAGCAGTCCAATTCTGTCATTTGGTGATCCCTGTGTGTTCATGCAGGGCTGCCCTCTGTGGGAAGGTAAAAAGACAATATGGTGTCTGCAGTGGCATGATTGAAGCCCTGCTTCTTTTTAATGTGTTTTGTTCTTACCCCTGCACCTCTCCTCATTGGATGCCCCTGCATTCAACCATATTTATGGTGCTAAACCAATATTGCACCCTCTTCTCTCCTTGTACACGTTAATGCCTATGCACATCAAGAGACACAACACAGTTCTTTCTGGAAAAGAATTAGCAGTTCCTACAGATTTTGACTGGTACAAATGGGTGAACATTTATTTGGCTTTGTTTTTAGGAGGGAAATGCCAATGATCTTTATAAACCGAATGGAAAGAATTTGAGATTTAAAAATACTGTGGGAGAAAATTAAACTAATAAAAGTTGCCATCCCAACTTTCCACAAAGGTTTATTTGCTTTTGCTTTGCAGATGTAGCAAAGTCCCTAAGTGTATTTCCCCACATCTCAGCTGTGAGATAAAACAACAAATTGAGCAATTAATTAGTAGAGTTTCATGTTAACTAATATCTCATGTCTAGTTAAGAGTAATAGTAGTAGAAGAAACAGGATACAGGGATGACTGACCATGCACTAAATGTATTAAATTGAGTGGTTTCCATCTCTCTATCTGCCATCCAGCTTGAGTACAATTTTCATATATTACTTGTCTTAAAAACAAAAACCTCAGTTGTCAAGGAAATATTATAGTACTCCAAGTTATATTGCTATCTTAGAAATTCAATGCACAGAAATATATCCCTTTTCCCCACATAACATTTCTGGTTCCTACTTTTTCAGTTCTATGTGACTTAGATACTATGAAGTTAGCAAAACGACAGAATATTGAAAACATGGTATTTGCACTCTGCTTCCCTAGTGCCTATCTATCATATTTTAATAGATTTCTGTTTAAGAATGGGTATGGGAGAATTAAACAGCTTATCTGGATAAGCTCTGTAAATGGATTGTGCCTGTTCCAAAATATAGTGATAGTACAACTACATTCTGGTATCGAAATCTTGGACTTTCAGCAAAATTGTAAGTTTCTAGCCAGTGAATGAAATTAAATTTCCTATGAAACACAAATATGTTCCTTGTCATTTTCTAGCCCAATGGCACATACATCCTGCCACACGCTTTGTAGAATAAAGTATATTTGAATAATATTTATTGTATTAACATCTAATGGCCTGCACAATATAGATTGAGTACTCCTTGACTACTAGCTAGGACTATCAATGAGAATGTATATTCCAAACCAAATCAGATGTAGCACTGGAAAGCTCTAAATGCTTTCACACCCAGTCTGTCAAGCTAACTTTATTGTATTCTGCCTATAATATGGGAATCTCCTCAGTCTGCTTGCCTTCTCTTGGGAACAAACAGATAAGGTCCCATGGTTTTAGTGGCCCTAGGTCTTTTGTGAGTGCACAATGACTCAAGGCTAATTCCCCACTAGATACCTCCTCCTTGCTTGATTGGCAGTTTCCCAATACAACCTGGGACAAATAAAGTCCTGAATATGGAATATAGTTCAGGCATCATGGGAAAAATGGCCAACCAGAAGCTTGTGCAGTTTGTGTATGTTTGTGCATGAAGCAGCCCTTATATGGAATTCAAATCCAGATTGAAAAAAAATAGACTGGAATCTGTTGATTTTAAACTTTACTTTGGTCATGACCCAATTAGGGAACTGTTGATAAACTGCTGGGAAGACTGTAAGATTGGATAATTAAAGAGCTTACTATCACCATGAAATTACGTTATTAAGAATAATACTTGGGGAAAATCAGATGCAGATTTGGTATAAAATTGCTTAGTCTGTGCTCAGATGCATCATCAGGTTCCTTCATTCTTGGTATACATCCATCTGTCAAAATTTTGCACCCAGCACCAACTGTAGATTTTAGTGAGCTGGCCAAGAATATCAAATCCAATAGCTTGAAAGTGTCTGTAATTTAAAAATGCCCTTTTCTATTCAAAAAACCCACATGGTTGACCCACTAACTCTCTCATTGGACATTGAGTGTCTGTTAAAAATGCTTAAATTAAGTCTGGGTGTGGTGCCTATACCCTTTATTACTGTAAGTTTTTTTTATTAACTTCAACATTCCATTCTTTGAAGGCTCAGAATATATACATTTCTACCATTGTTGCCTCAAAAATATCTAACTAAAGATATTAAATTTGAATAAAAATACAGTCTGGATCTTCCCTAAGGATATTTATATTATCAAATTGCAAATCCCATTTTAGAAAGATGAAAAGAATAAAGTCCCTGAAAGGACTATAGAAAGAAAGTATGTGCAATGTCATTACTTTTGAAACTGACATTTTTAGCTATAAAGGCTGGAGAAGTGTTTAGAGTTTTAGAGTTTCAGTGTCCAAAGACAAGGGCACATTACATAACCACCACAGTGCTGTTCAGCTGAAAATAGAGGGAAAGAGTGTTGGCAACTTAAAATAACACTTCAGAACCCGATTTTGTTCTACAGTGTAATATTGCCAAAATAAACTTTGGAAAAGGAGAAATGCGGACTCCAGATGTGAAAGCGGATTTTACTGCCTACATTTGTTTTGAAACATTATTCTAGTTCTGCATGTAGAAAAGAAGTTTTACATTTTCTCTCTGCCCTTTTCTTCCTAACTTGTTTCACTTAACTTGTAAAGTGAAACAAGTAGCAACAACTTGTAAGATTCTAGCATCCATGTTGAATATAGGTAAAGTCCACTATAGACTCTACCTAGAGTCAACTAAAAACTTAAATACCTAATAGAATGGAGTGACAGAAGGACTAAAAAAATGTCAAGTTGATGACATAGAAAAGCCTAACCCTTTCTACATTTGTCCACATGGAAATTTTTTTTAAAAAGTGGGTCAGGGATAAACCATAGTTTGGGATGAAGCATGGTCACCATCATGGAAAAATCAGATCAAATTGCCACGAAGGAAAAAGAAATACTTCTGCAGAGAAAGTTAAAAATATCTTCAAGTATTATATAAAATTGTCCCATCCTCATTTGTTTTCTCTGTATTAATGAAATTGGGATCTAGTTCATCTCTGGGGCGAAACAAACTTAGGCCCTTAAGAATCAGCAGATCATGTTGCTGAAGGCCAGTCTTTGTGATGCCTGAAGAAGACCACCAAAAGGGGCTCTCCTCCGAAAGCTGGTACCAAAATGTTTAAAGAGGAGTCGGCAACATGGGTCCATGCAGGGATCAATCCATCTGTTGCTCCCCCAAATCATGTCCAAGATTCCCCTTCTCAATGAAATGAAAATTAATCAATTTAAAATAGAAAATGGCTCATGCCACGGTCAAATCTCACAAACAGAATGATCAAGATTGATTAGAACATACAGAATAGCAGATTTGGAAGTGACATTGGAGGTCTTCTAGTTCAACCCCCTGCTCAGGCAGGAAACCCTATACCATTTCAGACAAACGATTGTCCAATCTCTTCTTATAAGACTTAGGTGTTGAAGCACCCACAACTTCTGGAGGCAAGTTGTTCCACTGGTTAAATGTTCTAACTCTCAGGAAATCACTCCTTAGTTCTAGGTTGGTTCTCTCCTTGATTAGTTTCCATCCATTGCTTCTTGTGCTGCCTTTAGGTGCTTTGGAGAAGAAGTTGACCCTCTCTTCTTTATGGTAGCTCCTTAGATATTGGGACACTGCTATCATGTCACCTCTAGTCTTTCTTTTCATCAAATGTGCATTATCATATATATAGAAGGAGGTCTGTGTAAATTGAAGATTCCCATCAGACACAGCCAACTTTCTAGTTAGCCTTAAGGGTATCAGCTGTAATCACTGTAATGCTAAAAATAGTTGCAAGCTAAGCTACCTACCACAGAGTAAATGTTTGTTGAATGGCAGCTGTGAAAAGAGTTGTTCCTCTGAGCAGACGGAAGGAAAATGAAAATAATATACTTTGGTCACAGTATTCATGTGAATAGAATAGAATGACTTGTCAGAAAGACCTATTGAATTTAATGAAAGGCCACTGGCATGGCTACGTTGTGCGAGGATCAGGACCAGCGTAATTGGATGCATTAAAAAATAATGGCATGCTCTGCTGAGCTCGTTTAATAGGGCACTGATGAGGATGACATTTAGGGAAGGGATGAAAATGGATATTTAGCCTAAGATCATATAGAATATATCACCACGGGAGCCTACAGATAAACCTCTTACAATTTTGGTGCCCAAAGGCAGTTATATGTGACAGCTTTTGTGCCTTTTGTATTGCTAAATTCTTAAGATATCTTAAACTGCATAGGAAGCAGTATGTAAGTTGCTTGATGAGAGAGACTGTGGCTTACTTCAGTTATACTCTATGATCCTAAGGGATTTCCCATAATCCAAGCTTTCTTGGTGAGTTGCTGAACTAGTCACTGGAAATATACTCTGCACAGAGGGAAAGAAGAGGCCTCTTAGCCTTCAGTGCTAAAGACTGGGTTTAGGTGTTAGAGTCATAGACTCGTAGGGCTGGAAGGGATCTTGGAGGTCTTCTATTCAGCCCCCTGGCCAAGGCAGGAGACCTTATTCATCCCAGTCAAATGGCTCTCCAATCTTTTCTTGGAAGAGCTCCCACAACTCTAGGAGGTAAGCTGTTCCACTGATTGATTGTTCTTACTGTCCAGAAATGTCTCCTTAGTTCCAGATTGGATCTCTTTTCCACCCATTGCTTCTTATCCTGCCCTCAGATGCTTTGGAGGATAAGTAAACCCGCTCTTCCCTATGATAGCCCTTCAAATATTGGAAAGTGGCTATCGTGTTACCCCTAATCCTTCTCTTCGTTAGGCTAGATATATCTAGTTCCCTTAACCGTTCCTCATACAGTATAACCACCAGACCCTTTATCATCTTTGTTGCTCTTCTCGCACATTTTCTAGAGCCTCAGCATCTTTCTTGTATTGAACTGACCAGAACTGGACATAGTATTCCAATATTGAATTAACTAGAGCCATTCTATCACTTCTTTGATCATGATGTTATCCCTCTGTGGATGAGCCCAGGACTGCAGAGGTTGAGCCAGGTGCTGCCTATTCTATAGCTGTTCATTTGGTTTTTCCTGCCTAAGTGTAGGACCTTGCTTTTCTTTCCAATAAATTGCATCCTGTGGGCTAGGACCCAATGCTCAAGTCTATCAAGATCCTTCTGAATCAAGAGTCTATCTTTCAAGGTGTTAAGAGACACACCTCTAGCATGGATAAGTAAAGTATTATATAAATAAATATTTCTTAGGTTTTAAAAAAGCCAACATTCCTATATAGTACAACAAACTGGACCTGCAATGAGACATTGAAATGTTGAGTACTTGTGATTAGTTTCCAACCAGTTAGCTCTTTACGTTGTTTCCCATGACATTTATTGTATTCCACTCCCCATCATGTTAGGTGTTAAAATTTCAGAGTCACTGAACCTGCTTAGTCCATCAGGTTCTTTTCAGAGATTCCACTTTTGCCCAAATACGTTATTGTCTATTTATGGTAACCTGGGTGCTGCATTAGACTCTGACAACCATGCCTTTATATTTGTATAAATATGATCACCAGGCTCAAGAAAAGCTAAGAGGGAAGGATTCCCACACAGTCTCCCACATAGAAAATTGGAAAGTGTTCAACTTGAATTGAAGGGTTAAAGATGTATAGAATCTGGAAAGGTTGCATCCTTCCATGTTTTCCTTCACAGATTGTGTTATCGATATTGAATGCAACTGAAGGCAACATCAAGTCATGAAACTTAGTAAGTGACTTGTTTTAGGCCCTCTAAAAGGGATACTGTACAGACTGATTTGCCATTTCAAATGCAAAAGCAGGTGATGTATACAACCACATGGTCCTGAATCTCACATTACAGGGCTGCCTTTACTGACTACCCAGATGCTGCAGTTGGAACAAAAGGCCATATTATGCCTATTGGCAGATGAGAACTACTATGCCCTTTCAACCCTGGTATGGTACAGGCTTCCGGGTACAATTAAAATTAACTTTTTGATGTGCTGGTCAAGGTAATAGACTAGAATCTAAGTTTTAGTTCTCCTTTAAGACTCGGTAATTTTAGAAGGCTACTTTCTTTCAATCCAACTCACTTTGCAGCATTGCTGGCCTCACTGTTCTGGGGAAAATAAAAGGTGAGAACATTATAAGCACCACTTGGTGTTGTACAGAATAATGGCAGAATATAAATCAAATAATAATCTATATCTATAAAACAGACTGTGGGTGTGTATGTTTGTAAGTATGTCTCGAATAGGCTCTTCCATGCCTGCACCAATCTGGCCCAAGTTTGGCCAGGCACATACCTTGCACTCTGGAGACAAACACTGGGGGGGGGTCAAGAACTCCGTCGGCCCTTTGCTCCCAAAAAAGACTGCTGAGCTCCACACACACCCACCAACAGTGTACTGTGCATGTGCAAAGGCTTCTGCAGCCACCGAGGCAGCAATGGTCAATCCAGCCAATAGAGGCAAGGCATACAAATCAGAGGCTCTCCAACCAATAGAGGCAAGGCATGCAAATTGGGCAAAGAATGCTGCAGCATTCCCTGCTCAAGGCATAAATACCCGGGCAAAGCCGGGTTATCGGCTAGTTAATAATAATAGATTGATGTCCAGTCCTTGCAAGACTTCCTGCTTCCAAAAGAACCTATCCGTCTCCTTTCCATGTCTTACGTAGATATTTTGACCCCCCCCCCCGTGTGGTTTGAGGATAACAGGTGGCAATGTTTTTTGATTATTGTCCCCTCCTTTGGAACAACCTCAGAGATCTATATGCACCCTCCTTTGGCATTTAGAAGAGCAGTCAAGCTCTATGAGCTGTGTCATAGAACTTTCATTTCTTAAGTTTATTACTGGAGGACACCAAGAAATATTTTATAGTATTTCAGATTTTGACTGTAAATACATTTGTTGAATTTCAGCTCATTTTAATGTATGTAACAGCCATGGGGAGTCTTGTGGGAGGGGGCAGTCTATACTAACTTAATAAATACATTTCTACACCACCAACCACAACTATCTCAGGCCATTTAACAAGCAGTTATGAGAGATGGTCATATACCACATGATTTCAAGGGACAATTCGGGGAGTGGTTTTGTTCATGTAAGTATGTGAATATTTATTCTTCATTCATTCATTCATTCATTCATTCATTCATTCATTCATTCATTCATTCATTCATTTTAGAGGCAGCCTGACTCCATATTTTAAAAGCAAGCATAATAACAATTAAGAAACAGATCATAAATTTCCAGAGCAGCACAAAAACCAAATCAACAGTAAAAATCAACCTACACAGACTCAGTAGCCATTCTATTTCAAGACCGGGCAGGACTATCAGTTTTTTTAAAAAAAAAATGTTTGGAAGAACATTAGGGTGAGAACCATGAAGAACTCTGGGGGAGGGTATTATTTTGGGGAGGAGGCAGTTCAGGAATTCTGGGATTAAACTCCATGCCTCTTAAACTTGCTGAGCTTGTGAAACACCTACAGTAACAACCATTGTAAATGACAACAGTGGCTCTATTTCAGTGATGTTGCCGTGATTTGTCAGCATGATATTGGTATAAATTGCAACACATTCAGACTCAGCAATTAAAAGGTGGGAATCCCAGAATGGATCAGCTTTTATCTCGCATGCTCGCATGCTCAAATGTTTAAAACAGCTTGCTTCATATGTGGCAATTCATAACAGCTTTTGATGACAAGAATAAAGGACAAGGGGACCTGCTGAAACAGAGGGCTATTATTAGGCTTGCGGGTGGGGGAAGAAAGCTCTCCTACCCTTCCTATCAAGTTTGTCCTTCCCCTGTTTTTAATTAAGAGGAAACTGGCATGTTTTCAAGGGATGCCTTTAGCATTTGGTGGCTGTTACTACATATAGAGACACAGACACACACTCTCCTTGCAGGTCCACCCGGCTCTTATGAAAGTACCAGGTGCCTTCCCTACCCCTACCCCCATTCACATTCTTGCCTCTCACATGACTTGTTACAATATTAACCATGGAGGGTTTTTTTACCTTCATATTTGCCCTTTACAAATAATTAATAATAATCCAGTATGATCTTTTTCTGCTGCTAGACTGCTGGCTCTACCCAGGAATACTTTTTAAATTCAGCACTTGTGTGCTTCTGAATAGTAATGAAAATCAAATGAAAAGTGTACACTCTAGGGGAAAATTTATCTTTCCCAAGGCAGAATTTCAGAAAACCTCTCTATTCCCTCTGATGTGGCTGGATTGTTCTATTCAATTGCTAAGATGTTATTCTTCTCAATGCTTTTCTTGTTTGTGTTGAGCTATTTATACAATCATCATCAAGCTCTTTACTCTGCTTCTTAAAAGAAGAGGTCGGACAGAGAGTTTATTACACGAAAAGCTGTTTTCAGTTTACTTCAGGTGGTGTCAAAGATTTCGGCTCAATTCTGTTATTTTTCAGATGCTTTGGGAATTGGGAATCGGGAACATGGAGGTCCAAAACATTTGGAACAAACTGCTGTGATGAAAAATGACAAGATATGTATTATGATGGTCACATCATAATCCCCAATGTTGTACTTTGTCCCACAGAAGTCATGTAGTTTGTATTATATCATGTTTTGACATTCCCTCCCCAATACAGGTAGACTTTGACTTACAACAGTTCATTTAATGACCATTCAAAGTTACAATGGCACTGAAAAAAGTGACTTATGACCATTTTTCACACTTACGACCATTGCAGTATCCCCACGGTCACAAGAGGCCAGGCGAGGAGAAGCACCCCTTGACGTGAGTGACATCAAGTTGGCCATGCCCACCCAGTCACATGACCACCTAGCCACACCCACTAAGTCACACCCACTAAGCTACGCCCACAGATCGGTTGTTAAAAAATTTGAAACCCACCCCTGGTTTCATGAATATCTATCTGAGCTTCTGAACAGAGCTTCCTGAACCAGTATTAGAAAAAGATGTTTCTAGATTTCTCCTAAATGATGAAAATAAGGCAAAATGGGGCTGTTGATTCACATTATAAAGCCTTATTTTAGAAGAATGGTTGAATGGATGCTCAGAGTTTGATTTTTATGAGCCCACTAATGGGCCCACTAATGGAACTGAAATGAAATGTTAACATGAAGATGTGAGGTAAACTTTCCTTTAACTTTTTGTGGTCTAAAACTCACGAGATGACATTCATCCCAATTCACCACAAGAGACAGTGTTGCATTAAAATTAGATTTTTAAAACAGCTTCCTTTCATATTAATGGAGAATATTTTTATACTTGCCTGTATCATGGAAAGCAATATTTTGAAAAGCTGGTCATGGCTAGCGGGAATGTAAAGCTACTAAAAAGCAGCCTTATAAACAATCCTTTTCAGATGTGGAGGCAATCCCGAAGGAAAGTAGGAAATCCCAGCATGGAATGGGAAGGACTAGCCCTTTATTTCCCAATGGAGTCCCTTTACAGCAATTAAAACAGCCAGAAATATCCTAATTGGAGAGCAGGGGAAACTTTTTATCTCTGAACAGCTGCTGATTGTAAATAAGATTTTTTTCCTTTTACTGGTTAAGGAAAAAAAAATATCCTTGGGAAGAACCTTGTTGGCTGAAGATTTTGCTATGTTTTACATAAGTGTTTGTAATTATTGAGTCACTGGATCACAACAAAATATATCCTATGTTCCAAAAGAGTAGACTTTTAAATACTACATTTATGGAGAGACCATTAGTACCATCTACTGTACTTATTTTAATTACAGTTGTAGTTTTTTAATAGATAATAACTCATTATTGATAGTTTTGCTGAAATATTGTAGATGGAGCAGGCCACTCCTTTACCTTAGCTACTGGGGCCATATGCATTGATTTCACCCACTAATTTTCATATCTCATTTATCCAGCTACATATTCAACACATACATGTGTCTTCCTAGATCTTGGTGCACATATTCTCTTAGTGTATAACTAAGCCCTGTTCCCATGCTATGCCTATGTTTAATTGGTTCATTGGGGAGATATCATGTTATATGAATACACAATTACAGTAGTTGGGTTATCCCTAAGGTGTTTAATTAACACAAAACAGACAGACATTCCAAAAGAAGCAAATATCTATAGCTCAGGCTTGGACTATGGAGTCCTTGGTGCTTTCTGGGCTCTCACCAAGGACTCCACAAATCCAGACATGAACAATATTAAATTAATTCTACTCAATTAGTCATAGAGTTGGACATGACTGAATGGATATCATCATCATCATCATCATCATCACATCATACGTAAGCCTCCAGGAAATTGCTGAAAAAAATAGTAAAGAATGAAACAAACCTGTGTGTTACAGAACTCATGCTAAGTTTTGCCAATACAGAACACTACCATGCTTACTGCTGCCTACTTAATATAACCAGGCTTAAGCACTTGTGGCATCTGAAACATTAACTGGAGAAAGTAGGTAATGGTTCTCCATTCCCCAAATGATGGCTTTTTAAAAGGAGCTGCAGTGGCTCAACTGGTAAGAACAGAGTACTGCAGATCAGCAGTTTGGCTGATCGAATCCCACCAGCTCCAAGGTTGACTCAGCCTTCCA
>JANHJO010002434.1:45302-60553 GCA_032468235.1 Pseudoxyrhopus heterurus | reverse complement strand
GCATTACCTCCTGATACAAGGTAAGAGAGACAGATGTAGAATGAAGCTAGAAATCAGGAAATTGTAAGTCCTACTCCCATGGTAGTTCTGAAGCCAGCTGGGTGACTTCGAGCCAGTTACTCTCTCTTAACCTTAAGGAGGCAATGGTAAACCATTCCAGAAATCTTGCCAAGAAAACGGCAGGGACTTTTCCAGGCAGTCACAATATATAAAATTCTCGTCACTCCTATGGGTAACCCTAAATCTCAGGTTCTCAACCAGAGGCCTAGGAATTTGAGGGTTTGGCACAGTATCTTAGCTGTTCCTAGCACTGCACTCTTCTGGACGGAGCACTCAGTTGTCATTCCTGGAACATGTTGGAGTCTTAGGTGTCACAGTCAGGAGTGCTCCTACCACCACTGGGAATACTTTGGTCTTTACTTTCTACATCCTCTTCCGTTCCGCCTTCAAGCCTGGTACTTCTCCAACCTCATACTCCTTCTTCCCAATGTTGCTGGATCTATTACCACTGTTGTCTTTGTCTACTGCCACGATGCATGGTTAATTGTCCAATTGTCCAGTACCTGCCTATCTACATGCACATGGGCACACACAAATGCACGCGCACACACACAGAGTACAATAGAATCTTGAAACATACTCCTCTCACATTCTTTGGGAACAATTGTAGGAACAGCTCTGCTTTTACTACACACATAGTCTCAATTTTTAGAAATGTTCTCTCAAATCCAGTCAGGAAGCAAAGAAAATGGGATAGAAGATGGGTAATGGTTGGAGCACTGATTTTTTCCTTTGATATCTTCTCCTTCCTTTTCCTCCAGCGAAAAGTGAGGAAACTTGTATCACAGCTCAACTCAAGTCAGCGATTAAGTTGCTGAGAATAAAATGTACATATGAAAGATTTAAAGTAGAATATCTCTATAGCAACTTTAGAAAATGATATTATGCGTCCCTACTGGTATATTTTTTTAATTTTTGAAAAAAATCTGATCTGTCATGCTTTACATTAAATTGCTTTACAATAAAAGAAATTATATACTTGCATATACTTCCAAATATATATGAACTTCTAATGTCATATCATTTTCCTAGTCTGCAATTATGTTGTCAAAATGATTATTCTAAAGCATTGTTCTTTCAAAGCATTGTTTCATCATTTAAATAAAAATATGCCAGAAAAAAATTGTAAAATCTTGGAATTTGTACTATTTTGCAGAATTTATTTACTGTCTACAGGGGAAAATGTATTAATGGTACATTAAGAATGAGAGAGAATTCCTAAATCATAGTGGCCAATTGGATTACTTTTATAACTTCTCCATCCTTTTCCTCCCCATTCACCCTGTTTAATTAACTTAATTCACCTTCCTAAACTACCACATGAATTATAATACTTCTTTTTAGATTTGAACATCCAAGTATAATGTGATGCAGTTTTGGCTAACTTCTAGAATTATAAAGTACAACACACTGAATGATAGAAAATTATTAACTCTAGCAGTTTTTCTAGAAATCTATTCGTGTTTTGCAACATCATGAACTTAGATTGAGTCAGAACAGAAAAACGTAATGGTTTCCTTAATTTGGCTATTATCTATGGTGTAACTCTTTCCTACTTGCAAACTCCTGACAAATAAATCAATACCAGAGATTAGAAATGCCTTACAAATATTTGCTTAAAGATAGTTACTATGCACATTTTTAAGAAATCAGATATTTTTAAACTCTTAAACAAAGGACAGTGAATACAGGTATTCCTCAACTTACATCAGTTCATTTAGTGACCATTCAAAGTTACAGTAGCACTGAAAAAGTGACATGTTTTTCACATTTAAGACCATTGCAGCATCCTCGTGGTCATGTGATCAAAATTCAGACGCTTGGCAACTGGCCTGTATTTATGACGTCGCAGGGTCATGTGGATTACCTTTTGTGTCTTTCTGACAAGCAAGGTCAATGGGGAAGCCAGATTCACTTAACCGTGTTACCACTTTAACAACTGCAGTGATTCACTTAACATTCTGTGGCAAGAAAGATCGTAAAATGGGGCCAACTCATTTAACTGTCTCATTTAGCAACAAAAATTTTGGGCTCAATCGGGGTCGTTAAGTCAAGGACTACCTGTAATAACCCATCAGAACATTTAGAATCCTTCTTTTCAGAATTTTTGTTATTCTGCTCACTGTCTCCTGAGACAAGTCATGTAGCAGCCCAGTACAACACCACCTAACACCATTTCTGCCATCACAGCCATTGCCTTTACTGCTATCTTATTCATCCCAAAGAGTAATTTATACATACAAAAAAGACAAGGGATAGTTCAGCTTGAGTGTTTGCATATTTCTTTATCAATGAATGAAGAATAAAACATTTTCTTTCCTGTGACATCGTCAGAATTATTTTACATTCATTTGCCACAGTATCATCTTCTCTTTAATGAGAGTTGCATCTTTTCTTTCTCTTAAGTTCTACTGTTGCTTTTATGGAAGTGTGACAACTTTGTCGTGCCTCGCTTAAAAAGGAATTAATGTGATTTATTGATTCTCCTTTTTTTCAGATTCTGCAACACTTCAGAAATTGAAAAATAAATCCCAAATGAAAATATTAGAAAACCATTCATGTAAAAGAATAAATGCAGCAGAAAAGGGTAGGTATAACACACATTTCCAAGATGACATACCAGCTTTCCTTTGGTTACCTTGCAAGTAATAGAGGAGGAAGAAGCAATATCAGTAACATGTAACTTTAAAAAAAGGCCCCCAGATTAGTGGCATAACAAATGCTTTGCTCAGAAGCTCTTAGGTAAACCCTTGAAATCTCAGATTTTCTGCTCCTTTCTTCTTCTCCCAATGCTTGCAAAAGTGAAGGAAAAGTCAAAGTGATTGTGATGTAAATATGCAACCACCTGGATAGGCTGTAGGGGAACTCATCTAGCTTTGTAAAATAAAAAATAAAAATTGGGAGATCTAATTTCTATAGACGTAATTCTTTAAACTGGACTATACTGAACTTTGTTATGTCATATTACTCCCCTTGTGAGACTAAGGTAAAGGTAAAGGTTCCTCTCGCACATACATGTTAGTCGTTCCCGACTCTAGGGGGCGGTGCTCATCTACGTTTCAAAGCTGAAGAGCCAGCGCTGTCCAAAGATGTCTCCGTGGTCATGGGCTGGCATGTTTAAATGCCGAAGGTGCACAGAACGCTGTTACCTTCCCACCAAAGGTGGTCCCTATTTTTCTACTTGCATTTTTACATGCTTTCGAACTGCTAGGTTGGCAGAAGCTGGGACAAGTAATGGGAGCTCACTCCATTACACGGCGCTAGGGATTCGAACCGTCAAACTGCCGACCTTTCTGATCGACAAGCTCAGCATCTTAGCCATTTAACCTCCTTGGTGTTCTGATTGCCCAAGCAGTTAGACTTTATTAATTTCAATGTTTCTATATCCATTCTTGTAAACTGAATGCTCTTTCCTCCAATCTCACTATGGGATGGGTGGTCTGTAACAATAAGGAGTTGGAACAAATTAGTGTCTTTATGCAAACTCCATCCAACCATCTCTGAATTGCTTTGTGGTGCTTCTTTGTTTCTCTTCCCCCTCCCCCTTCCATCCAATCCTAATGCATTTCTAATCACACATTTTATTATGCAGAACTTGTCATAAAACACATTACTGCGTAACCTTAAAAGAGCTCTCATCAAATGGGAATAGTGAGAGAACCGAGGAAACCTGAAAGAAATCAAAACACCTGCCCCTTTGTAAGTGCCTTCCCCCCATTTATGACTTATATGTTCCCTCAAAAGGAAGAAATCTAATTTTCTCTCCAGGGCAAACCTTTTATTTCATAATGGGTTGCTTATCAGATATTTCACTTTAAATTTTGCTCTTATTGTTCATTTGCTCTCTTCTTTTTTTACCATGGTTAATGTAGTTGTATCTTTACATGGACCTCATTTCTAGTGGGGGCTTGTTGTTCCGCTATCTATCCGATTTTTTTTTTCCACCCAGAGGCTGTTAATCAGGCTTTTTTAATGTCATTTCTCACTGCAGCAAATTATTTTTATAAGTCAGTCCAAAAGCCAACCCTTTCTTAGCATGGTTTCAATTCAACTATTTCAGAACTGTGACTCCATTAAAACAATTTTGCAAGTTCACATTGTAGGGTTCCCTATTGGAGGAAGTGGCTTTAAAATGTTCAACGAATAAAATGACTAAGAATTAAACTTTGATTAATCTCATTTGTGAATGCTATTTAAAAAAAGCTAAGAAAAGGACTACAAAGTATTAAAAGTTTAAAGAGCTACTGCATAACTAAGTATTGCAAGTCAATACCTTTTGGAACTGGATGTCAAGTTCACCCATTCTTAATATGGAGATAAAGGACAAAGGAAATTGCTTTATGCAAAGTCAAAGTGCTCCATTTAAGATAGACATGTGCGGCTATACACTTCTGGATTGTTCCCAAAGAACTTTTTATCAAATACTCATTTTTAATATGGAGCAGGATATATAATGGAGGACAGGCAGAGCCTGGGGACAAAGTCAAGAGAGGAATCAGCTTGGAGTCATTACATTTCCACAAGTGGTCTAAATCCAATCCCACTTGAATTCAGATTACTCTTATATAGCACCAATTTAGTGTTGACTAGATTCTTGTGTATAGGATGAGCAATAGATTAGCTTAATTGTTCCAATTAACCTGTGGTCCTGATTCTTCACACCTGGCATATAATTGCATTATATGAACTATACTGAATCATTTTCAACTCAATTTACAGGTTAATTAAATAAACTCAAATTTTGTCCTGGGCTACTCTCTCTCTCTCTTTTAACTACACCCCCTAGTACCCCATTCAAAGGCTAACAGCAGCTCATGCCTGGAAAATATTGAGCCAGTTTGGGAAATTATCCTCCCATCTTTGAAGAACTGAATTAAAGCCCAATTAAAATCCTACAAGAAGGGTGAATAGGAAGAACCCCAAAGCTATGCATTGAAAAGAAGACTGATTTATTTACAGGTCATCCCAATCTATGCAAGTTTGGGGTTGTAGTCCTCCTTTATCATATGAAAATTCTGGGTTTGGTTAAAGGCTTTATACAGTCTATGGTCCTGCTCCTACCTCATGTTTAACTAGATTGGTAGGATCCGGAAGTAGCTAGCCAGTCTACTCTTTAGCAACCCCAAGAAAGGGTCCTTTGACTTGTCAATTTTAATTTAATAAGCTTCAAGTTTAATTTATCCAAAATTAGATTCAGAAGATTCTAAATCAAATTAATTCCAACCAACTGCTTATTCAGATTTAATCTAGTCTAACCAATTTTGTATTGTCATCACTATTCTTTCCACTGTTCGTCCAAGTCATTAACAAGAGTTTTAAAGAGTACTGAACTCTAGATCAAACATGCAGTGACCCATTCAATACTTCAAAGTCCTTCAACTCTATGGTTCCATGACTCTATGTTCAACAATCTATGATCAAACCCTTTGGCCAGTTTGTCACAGCAATGGAACTTCTATCGTTATGATGAAACATCTTAAACTGTGTTTCTTATCTGCATGCTGCCTAATGCATGACACTGCAGAAAGATGCAAATCTCCCAATATCGAGAGAGATTTAGGCTTTGAAAATAGAATGGAAGTTTTTGTGAGAAGCCACTGGTATTCCAGACAGAGGCCACAGTAATTTAAAGTTCTTAATTCTTTCTCATTAAATTTCTTTTGTCTGTCCTTTAAATGAAAGAGCTTTTAACCATCAAAGCAGTGCATGAAGCTCTACTCTAATAAATTGAAGATTTTCTGAATGCAACATCCCTTTTTAAACAAAAATTTTATTCAAGCAAAGAAACAAGCCAGGGGTTTGAAATGGAAACACATCAGAAAACATGTAACAGGTGGAAGAGACTGTCCTGATCACGATCCAGCAGAGCTGTAAGCATCTCCTATTAGATCACTTGAAATTTACCCTTGCATCTTACATGGAATACAAACTGATATACAAGAACTCATTTATTTTACTCAGAGAGCCAGGCCTTATAATCTAGAACTGTGCTGAAATTTTCATCTGTATTTTTACAAAGACCGATCTCTTTCCCTTTGCTGGGAAAGAGAATATCAATAATTATATGTCCGGGTTGGGGTGGGATTTTTATACTTATCCTGAGCATAAATTGTCTGAACTGGATGTGTGGTAAGAACTTTGTCTATCACTGCATTGTCTTCTCTCAAACGGTCTAAAGATTCCCAGGCTTCTCTCCTTCCTATTCAATCTCAGGAGAAGAAAATCTTCCCAAGGGAGAGATTTAGCTGAAAGTTACAACAATGTAACTTAGTGCTAATAGTGGGGCTCTTTGCTACTTCCAATCAAAAGTGCTCAAAAACATTATAAGACATTTGAGAAATCACTCAAGATTCTGGAAAATAAGGCAGAAATCCCAACTTTTGGGAAAGGAGAATCAAGGAAATAGAGGTTTGGACCAGCATTAAGCTCAGCTGAGATCTTTCCCTATCTTGAAAATGCTGCTGGTGCAGTGGTTAGAAGGCAGTATTGCTGGTAAACACTGCCCACAGCCTGGAGTTCGATACTGAGGAACTCAAGGTTGACTCAGCCTTCCAGTTTTCCAAGGTCAGGAAAATGAGGACACAGATTGTTGGGGGCAATATGCTGACATTGTAAACCACCCAGTGAGTGTTATAAAGCATTATTGGTTGGAATATGAGTCTACTCGCTATTGCTATTCTTCTCAATGATTACTCAGAATCAAATAAATGTTTATTACATAAAGAAAACAGGATTTGAGTTTTGCTTGCCTTAGCTTTAGTGTTTCATTTGGCGTGAAAGTTACTGCTCTACTCTTGGCATCCAGAATGGTGCAATCCAGGGCTAACTACACAATAGTTGTCAATGGCAGTCCCATCTCTTCTTGAAAGCTTCCAGTGATGAAGCTCCCACAAGTTGCCTTCAGAAGTTGTGGGAGCTTCATCACTGGAAGCTTTCAAGAAGAGACTGGACTGCCATCTGTTAGAAATGATGTAGGGTCTCCTGCTTGGGTGGGAGGGGTTGGGCTAGATGACCTACAAGTCGCTTCCAACTCTGTTATTCTATCTTAAAGTTGTGTAGTAGCTGATGATATACCCAGCCTTTCCCAGCTGACATTTAGATAACATTAATTTGTTTCCATACTGGTAATTGATTTCTGTGGAAAACAAAAGGTGCATAAAGATGCTCAGGTTCTTTGGTTCTGAATTATTTTAGCTAACCAGTATTTTAATCATTAGGGAGGAGTAAACATACTAATCTTCCCTTCTACTTGTGTCCTTCTGGCTATCTACTGTATGTACAGGTGAACAGCAGATGGGATGCCAGAGTAATCAAGTATGTTCTTCCAATGCTTATTCCCCTCGCCCATTCAGGCTGCTAGATAAATTGGTACAAAATAGAACACCTGTAGCATTATTTTTTAATAGGATACCCATGTTATTTCCTGCTTCGAACACAGTCTAATATGGTACTAAATGCTTAAGAATGCTCTAGGCATTCTCAACCATCAGAATTTATATAGACACTTATTAGAAGGTTTATGTTATGTCCTGAAAGACATTTGCATCTCAAGAAAATATCCTTTCCTGCTCCCCACTTTATTTGTGATTGTTTTCCTTGGTTCTTTCTGTTTTTTTCCTCCTATTTTGTTTTCCTCCCTCCTGAATTAGCCCTGTGAGTCCCAACCAATCAAGAATCTTGTCTGAATGCTACCTATACTACCAGATTTTGTTCAATAAAAAGGCTACAGATAGGTAATTGAGACAATGAAGTAGGGTTGGCTATGCCATAAAGCACCAGATGAAGGATCACCCAGTGAATGTGATCATGTCTAAAAGTAATCATTGTTTAGTTGTGGGATAACTAGACATGCTCTTGGTGAAGTTCATTGAGAATAAGTGGAAAAGAGGACAAAATAAGCGAATGGAAACATTCTTACAAAAAACTGGTAGCAAATTACAAAGTCCTAATGAGCTTGAATATTTGCATTGTATTCAAATTATTGAGAATAGTCAAATGTTAGAACAATTATGATATCCAATATTTTCTGCAGTCTAATGTCAACAATGAAAAATTAAGGGGGAGGGGAAAGGTTATACATATAATATTCCTAGTCACATATTAAACATCACTTTGTGCTATTTTCTACAGTCTACAGAGGCATAATGTGATTTGCTTGGTTTTGGCTCAGGGTAATGTGTGAACGCAGCCACAGTGGGTTTGTTCAAGAAACCATGCTTAAGCAAACCATGTTTTTTTTACAGTGTGCACTCAATCTTTCACCTGGTTTGAATTGCAGTTATTGAAATTCTAGTAAAAGAGCTCAGCATTGCTGTGGAGTCCTTGATGATCTCTGAGCTTCCAGATGTTTCATTATCCAACTAGTAACCTGAAACAATATTCTAACCAAGCGACTACCAAGAAGAAAGCCACACCTTCACAAGCACTTGCAGGCAACCTACTGTATATAAACACAGAGCAAACCACACACTCATTTACACATGATGTTACTTAGCTGGGTAATGAAATGTCTGCAAGAAAATTTCAAATTCCAAGTTTCAGAATTATGTGCAGGCAGAGTGGATTGATGTGCAATAAAAATGGCTTGTCTATTTCCATTTTGCTTTAAATGTGTGACCATTTTAATTTTTGAAAAGGGAAGAATTACCTGGATCCCAGGTTTCTAAAAACATTCACACAGTCCTATTTAAAATGGAAAATGCCTTAAAAACATATATGTCAAAGAAATAGATAACCCATAAGGCAGACTTGTTGACTGGCAACAGAAGCAAATAATATTTGAAAGGTAGGACATAGATTTTGCAAGACAGAACCACTGTAAATGATTCATAGCACTTTCTGTCCTGCTATCAGTTTATACTGTCAGCTGGATCATATAATAGAGCTTTTCCAAGGTTATAGATTAATAGATTTAGCACCTTAAAGGTCATTTCATCCAACTCTTTGATGTAACAGCAGTATTAATGCCACATAAAAGCTCAATGCTTGAATTTCTGCTTTCCCACATTCTTCAATATTTTTGAAGCTAATCATCTTCCCAAAGCATGTTTAGCAGAAGAATGGCAATAGAATGAGCAGGAGCTGCTAGTCATGAGTCTAATGTCCAAGCTTAAACTGTTGGTTTGCTTGCTTATTAGGAGTTATTATTATCAGTATTCATGCATTAATTTTCTGAGCAAAAAGCCCTGTTAAGATGGCTCGCGTACAAACTAAAAAGTATACAATGCAATTAAAATCAGCTAATTTAAGACTGCCAGACTCAAATCGCAGTTTAAGCCACTTTCAATCCAATACCACAAATTCACTAAAAGAAAGCAATTTAAAACAAGAGGCAGAAGACGGACATACAATTAAAAGATATAATAATTGTTGTTTGTTTCCTTGGATAATGTGGTTTCAACCCTCACCGTTTCTCATGAGCCAGAGACAGCCTTAGGAGAAAATGCCTGCCCTGGAGTACTGTGTGTCAAAATAGTTTTGCTTCAGGGGTATTTTGGCAAATAATGACAAGGATGATCAACAACCACTGCTAAAAAGGCAAGTGAACAGAATTGTTCGATACCCATATAAACACCCTCTTTAAAATTTGAGCTGAAACTCTAAAACTGCAGCTTCGTTTTAATTTACATACCGAGCAAGTGACATCCAAATCTCACCTCCAAAATGATCATCATTTTAAGAAACAGAAACAGAAATAGCAGCAAGGAACATCTTTAGGCAACCAACAATAACAGGCAAAAAAAGGAGAAATCTTTCTTAAACTGAGAACAGGACTGTGAGCTACGTTTGCCAACGCACTAACCCATTATTATCTAATTTCTTATTATTTATTATTATCATCTAATTGAATTATCCTATTTTTAAAGATTTAGATAACAAGCACAGTGTGCTCAGGCTGAGTTTGCCAGCAATAGCTGGCTCATTTGTGTCTCAGTCTGTTGGGCAAACACAACCAATGATTTATTAGGCCAGTGGATAAAAGAAACTGCAAATTTTCCTCCATAATTAAGGCTGGAGCATATGGCAGCATCTAATGCCCAACAAGATTTCAGTTAAACTTATTTGTTCTCTATCTCTTCGCCTTTCTGGAATGTGTCTTGGCAAAAACAGGTGCATCTAGTGGGTTGTATTTCTCTATTCTATACCTAGAAGATCTATGCTTTAATAATTGCTGTGAAGTCTCAGAAACACACAAGAGATAAAGGGAGCACATACTTAATTTTACATGTGTTAATGGCAGCAAGAATTGTGTTTGCACAAATGTTATAAAAATATTAGAATGTACTGAGATGGATAGATTAACATTTAAAATAAAAGAGAAGGAAGAAACAGAATACTTTTTAACATGGGACTTGTTTTACCAATGGCTAACAACAGAAACAGAGTTTAGAAACTAAAAAGATTAAAAAGATAGTAAAAAAATGTATTGAAAATTTTGCAAGATGAATAAATTAATTGTATTATTACTTTGTGATTAATATGGACATGTTTATCATGATTATATGATTACTGTTCTATTTCCACTTAAAATTAACTGTGCCCAGATAGATAGATATGGAACTGTTTGTTTATAAAAAAATGTATCAATAAAAAAATAATAATTGCTGCGAAGTTTCAGAAACACACAGACAAAGCTAAATAGGTAAAACAGAACTAACTATGGCATTGATGGATTGACAGATGGACTGAAGAGATATCAGTCAATCATGAAGAAGTTGGCTAGAAAAAAACCAATGCACTTCAACATCAAGGCAAAGATAGATATTTTTCAAGAGGTGCTATTTCATGATCACAGCTAATAACTGCATTTTTTTTCAGACAAAGCTAATGGGTTCGGTCCCATCATCTATGAAAAGGTGAAAACTCAAAGAACACCAGCATGAAGATATTCTCTGGTTGAAACTTAAGAGAAAGCGTCCTTATCCAAAATCTGAAGAGCTCTATCTGTCAGGGGCAACAATTCCTTTTTGCTATTCAATTCCCTTTTAACAACAATTCCCTTTTAAGCAAGGATTGTCACCTTCTCACTGTCTAAGGCTCATGACAGTGTCTAAAATAATCTCCTATAATGTAACTAGCAATCAATGCTGGAACCATGTTGTAGAATTATGATAAATTATGGCAGAATGATACCCTTAATTTCTAAACTGAATGCTATCCACCCATTTGTAAATGGACTTTTTAAAAAAAGGATGCTAAGTAGGCTAGTTAAGACCTGGGTTTTGCTTCAGCAAAAGGCAATCCTAAATTCAGCAACTCTGTTTCCCCCAAATTAATTCCAGGCAGAAACCTACTAATCCTGAACATTTCTACCCTTCCCTACCTGCTAGGCTTAACAACTCCCCCAGCAATAGGCCTGCAGCATCTCCTCTAATACAAGTAGGGATGTTGTGCTGACTCTAGAGCAGCTCCTGAAACCTAGACTCAGGATGCTTGATATTCCATCAGGAGAAGTTTTTAAACATTGAAAGCCTTAATTTCCCCATGATGAAAACTCTTATTTTCTGTTTGCGGTTGAGAACATTTGAATCCCTTTCCAATGTCCTGAGGTAAATTACAAAGAATCCCAAAGCTTTTCTTTGCTGTCACTTGCCATGTTTAAACACAGATATCTGATTAAAACAATTTAAGAGAGAGAGAAAGAGGGAGGGAGAGAGAGAGAGAGAGGGAGAGGGAGAGGGAGGGAGATCTGTCTCCTTAAACAGATCTGAATCCAGGCTTGTCACTTATTTAACAAGGTTCTTATCGTTAAAAAAAAATTCAAGCGCATAGGGGAAAAAAATATTATTTTGCTCTAAAGCTGGAGACACCAAAGCTTGAAAAACAGATGGAAAAAAGACTTTGCCTTCATAACTCCAGTCCAACACTAATATTTTTAAAGCACCACTGAATATTCAAATATTCTGGGTGCACGGGATGTTCCCTTTAGGTGAAGTATTTCAGAAGCATTGTACCTAAGGTGTAACTGGGGGGGGGGGGTGAACCATCCTAAAATAACCACACGGCGAAGTCCGTAGCAGAGAGGAGATCTGAAGGCAGACTTCCTGCTGCTTAGCAGTGCTTCTTTTTATACCTCCACCGTGACTAGTGCGGAGAACGCGCTCTCTCCTCTGATTTGGGATGCAGGAAGTGTAATCATATATCAAAGTTTCCACCGCTAGACAATTCCCCCGGCTTGCCTGGAGGGAAAGGAAGGGAAAGGAGCCACACAGCCATCAGATTTCTCTCCAGCTAGTTGAAGTCTTCTTACCTGAAAAGTAGAGAGAAGCACTTGCAAGCCACTACTTCCTTGCTCAGCCATGTTGCTGGGCTTGAACCCACCCCAAAACTTTTAAATTCCAACAGAAGGTTTTTTTTTTATCCAACTGCGGTTGTCCCTGTCTCAAGAGAGCAGCTCAATCCAGATCAGGAGAGAGTAAATAAAAATAAAAATCAAAGCAACACCGTTCTAGACCTCCACACACGAATCAGATACACCTATATACAGACATATGCATCAGCTTCCCACCCAGATCTCCAGTCTCTTTGCTGCTCTCCCCGTGTGGCGGAGAGATTAATTCCTATATAAAGAATCCGGGGGATTAAGAAAAGCTCTCGGCAAAAGGTCTGGGTGTTTAGTGCACAGCCAGAGGCATGCAGGGTGGCTGGCCAGGAGGGAAGAGAGGGGAAAAGCAGAGAAAGAGGCAAATTTGCATAGTCCTCCAGGCAGAGGGACCGAGGAGTGGGCGGTTGAACTTGGCTGCCTGACAGGCATTCTCAGCTGACCGGCTGATCAGTTCCAGAGGACCTTCTGAGGCCACTTGGTGTGTCTGCTTCTGTCCCGGTGAAATCAGAGAGGCCTGTAGATAGACACGAGACACACAAGTCCAGGGAAGCCATGGGGCACAAAGAAGGGACATTGGCAAGCTCTTAAAGACACACTTCAAACTCAAGGCTCATCCGTCAAGCTAACCGTGGTTTCTTCGGTCTTGGTTTAGCAGAGTGCGCAGAGATGGATTGTACGGTCCAGTTTTTTCACAGTGGCATGTACTCTACGAGGCCAAGTAATTGTGGCTTATTAAACAAATCACAGCCACAAGCAACCATGCTTCTGACAACATGGAGATCTTTGAAGGCACTCTTCAGTCTTGCACAAGTTTAATACATAGCAGCTCACCCATTTGTGCCTCCCTCAACTCACCAGTGAATTTTAATGAGATCATCTTGGGTGCTCTAAGGCCACAAAAATGCTGCTTCTGGCTTGCCACAGTCTATGCCAATGAACAACAGGCCAAGTTCCTCAAAGTTGATCTTAAGCAGCTTGGAATTCTGGGAGCAGAATAGATTGGCAAAGGTTGGTCAAGGATTGCTATTTTGCTGAAGAACAAGGACTGAAGGACAGAAAAATAGTTATCCCTCTCTCTTTCTGGAATCATGCTTGGGTGAGTTGGTCTTTCTTCCCCATTTTTTATCAAATGACTTCTCCATTACTTGCTTGTCCTTGTCTCACAGTTTCAGCTTCTGGAGCTATGAACCCGACAGGATTAGGGGAAAAAAAAATACTCCTAAAAATACTTCTCTCTAACCAATCCCACCAGAACTTAACTTGGAGAAAAATAACACAGCTGTCAATGATGTTGCCAGGGTCAGTCCTTGAAGTATCTGTCTCACCCTGACAAGACCCAGAAAGTCTAATAAAAGAAGTTTATGTAACAGCCGCGGCAGACTTGTGGGATAATGTTCTATCATGAGCAAAAGAACGAAGGGTGACAAAACCCTTTTAAGAACTTATAAAAGCTTGGCTAGAACTCAACATGCTTCACTGATCAATCCACTGGCTGCAAAAATGACTTTAGAGCTAATTAAAGGCAGCTTAAAGAAGCTGTTGTGATGTTTTTTCTCGCTTCTCACTTTCCCCATTCTGCAGATAAATGTACCTATCACTGGAGCTGGATGAAGCCATCATTAACTAAAGACTGAAACAACGAAACTCCAGACCATTTGTCTAGTTCATGGACATCACATTTTCTTTTTTCTGATGCCAAGAGTTCCAGAATTGTAGCACTCATCCCCAAGTCCAATTCTTTTCAATTCGTAGGTCCTTTGCAGTTTCCAAAACTCCAAAGAAATCTCCCATTTCTCCAAAATACACATCATGATATACATGTAACCCGCTCAGTCTTGTATTGGTTTAGTTTGTTACAGGAACCCAACCAACCTATCCAATGTAGATATGTGAATTTAATGGGGAGGGGGCTCGTTAACCGGGAATATAATCTGGGAAAATATACTGGTGTAGGCTTTTGTGAAGAGTATCTGTTGTGCTGTGTTGCCCTTCAGGATTTAGTAACAGGTCTAGACAAACAGACTACCTTTGCTTCTGAAGATGCCAGCCACAGATGCCAATGAAACACCAGGAAATCTCTTATCTATACCTCAGTCACTAAACCCTAAAGATCAATATTGCCCAATATTCTTATTACCTTGGAATCAAATTTCACTTTCTCAAAATATACATAATATAGTGAAATTAGACCAGGTCTGTTTTCCTCCCAGTTTCACAAACTAGGACTACCAGAGATGGTCAAAGGGGAGAGATTTTGAACAGGCAAAAAAAAAAGTTCTTCTTGATCTAACACACCAGTAACCTGTAGAACTTCACCACCAGTGGCAAGGAAACACCGAACTGTCCTTCTATTCAACCTTTGAACATGGAGACTTCTCTATCTCCATCTGTCTGTCTGTCTGTCTCTGTCTCTGTCTCTGTCTCTGTCTCTCTCTCTCTCTCTCTCTCTCTCTCTCCTTTGCTCCCTCTCTCCCTCTCCATGCCTGCCTGCCTGCCTGCCTGCTCCCTACCTCTGTCTATCTATCTGTCTGCCTGTCTATCTAGCTAGCTAGCTACCTATCTATACCAAAGACTGGGTGATGGTCACTAACTTGATTGGCTTTAAAAGGGGATTAATCTTCTATTCAACCTTTGAACATGGAGACTTTTCTGTCTCTCTCTCTCTCTCCTTTGCTCCCTCTCTCCCTCTCCATGCCTGCCTGCTACCTATCTCTGTCTGTCTATCTGTCTGCCTGTCTGTCTATCTAGCTACCTACCTATCTATACCAAAGACTGGGTGATGGTCATTAACTTGATTGGCTTTAAAAGGGGATTAATCTTCTATTCAATCTTTGAACATGGAAACTTCTCTCTCTCTCTCTCTCTC
>JANHJO010002434.1:21803-34514 GCA_032468235.1 Pseudoxyrhopus heterurus | reverse complement strand
GGATGGAAGGCTGAGTCAACCTGGAGCCTGGTGGGATTCGATCAGCCAAACTGCTGATCGGCAAGTCTGCAGAGTAGCCTGCAGTACTGCATTCTAACCACTGCGCCACCGCAGCTCCTTTGATTTCCAATTGTAAATGATGGTGATGATGATAGAGAGAGAAGCGTTATGAAGAGAGCAGTACAACATTTTAAAACACTATGATATATATTTGCATTTCCTGAAAGAACATTTGATAAACATGGAGCCACCACAGAGAAGTCTACGTATTTAATTGGCAGCCTAATTCATTCTGTCATCAAGTAAACAAAGTATTCATAGTTGATTATAAAACTAATGCTTCTGATATGAATCCTGGGAATCCTTCACATAGTTTAGTTCCTGGCCACTGAAACTTCAGCACACCAAACAGTCCCCAGACTGTAGCTGCCTTCAGTGTTTCTTTTTCTCTACACTCCGATTACAACAAACATTTGGCCACAAGAAACTACAGTGGAATCTCGATTCACGCCCACAAACTGTTCCGGGACTGTGGGCATGAACCGATTTGGTCGCGTTCTGAAGCGACCGAATCACACATGTGCAGCGCATACGCAGAAGGGAAAACGGCACGGAAAGGACTCTTTCCGCACCATTTTTTTTGTCGTGAACCAAGTTTTGGATCGTGAACCAATTCCAAACTCAGTAGGAATTTTCGGTCGTGTTGTGAATCGGTTGCTAACAGAGGCTTTGCAAACTGAGATTCCACTGTACTTGAGCTGAGTATTCTGAAGCTTCCGAAATCTAGGAAGGCCTTGAACAGTTGGCTCTTTCTTCAAGCCTTAGGATAGAGTAGGCCTGAATGTCATTCTGGGGGCGCCAGGAGACTCTTAAATAAATAAAATATAATAAATATTCTAAATGAGGAGGGCAGTCATTTTTGGTAAAGATGCAAAGCAATGCACGAATGCTAATAAAAGCACCATTTGCTGCTTACACATCACAGAGACTGCCAAGACCCATGTCAACCTTTCCATGACACGTTTTTCTAGGAAATGTTTAATTATGAAAGCAAACACTGTCTTAGGTTGTGTGGGGGAGAGGGGAGCAAGTTATTTACTCCATTCTGCGGCAAAGCTGGAAGGGCAGAGAAAAAGAAACACTCCTTGAGGCTACACCTTTGAGTACTGCATCCAATTCTGCTCACCAGAATTCAAAAAAGATGCTGAGACCCTAGAAAGATTGCAGAGAAGAGCAATGAAGATGATAAGGGGTCTGGAGGCTAAACCGTAAGATGAACGATTGAGGGAACTTGGTATGTTTAGGCTAACAAAGAGAAGGGTTAGGGATGACATGATAACTGTCTTCCAGTACTTTAGGGGCTGTCATAGAAAAGAAGGGATTGACTTATTCTCCAAAGCATCAGAGAGAAGGACAAGAAGCAATGGATGGAAACTAATCATGGAGAGATCCAACCTAGAACTAAGGAGAAATTTCCTGACAGTGAAAACAATTGATCGATAGAATAGCTTGCCTCCCAAAGCTGTGGATGCTCCATTGCTGGAGATTTTCAAGAATAGACCGGACAACAATTTGGTATAGGGTCTCCTTCCTTGAGCAGGGATTGAAGACCTTAAAAAGCCCTTTCAGCCCTAAAATTCTAATTCTTCTAAGGATGGTTGCAAAGAAATAGAAATGGGGACAAATATGTTGGACCTTGTCTAAGGCCTCCACAATCATGACTTGGTTTCATTTGCTCAATTTCTATTTACCAGAGTCCAAATCAAGGCCCATAGATGCTCTGAGAGATTTCTCAAAAGTTTTCTCCCTCCAAGGCAGAGCTTCCAGTTTTTATAGTTTATTCACAAGGTGCTTGAGAATTTCTTTTAATTTTTTCGAGGTGGTACATTTTTAGCTGGCTTGATTTTTAAAAGGGACCAGTGGGGGTTGCCTCTGATACATTTTCTACCATTCTGCAGCCTCTTTGGTTGCCTGCAATTTCCCTCTGAAGAAAACCCGTGGGGAAAAAAGAAGCTTTCTCCTGATAGGGGTTGTTTTTTTTTTTGATTGAATGAATGAAACCCCAGGAAGCCAAGGAAGCTGTAGATTTTTGGAAAGAGGATGGTCCAAAAAAAGAAAGAAAGAAAAGCACATTTATAGAATGCAAGTCAGGATTTCATCAAAATCACCTCCTTTAGAAGAAATTTCAAAGACATTCTTATCCAATGGAGTAAAAAAAAACTAGTACATAAAAATGCAGAAGAAATTTCAACACAGTCCTCACACAAGACTTGATACAACATCCTACTTAGAGAACCTCAGCCACAGCTTTCTGGCCCTTCAGCTTGTACCTTTTTGTATAACTACATTTTTTTCTGGGGGGGGAGTAACGCTAATTAAAACCATGGAGTCCTTGCCTACCCTTCCCCACTTGCTCTGCCCAGAAATTGACTCCAAGCTGGAGAGCAGAATTCCCCTTAAGAATTCAGCTGTCTTTTCTTAGCACCGCAACTGTATTAATTTTATTCGAGACAACAGCTGCTTTAGAATGTTTCACCCTTGGCTGCAAGTATGATCAAGCTTGAAACAGGCTGTAAATAGGAGCTCAGGTTGCAGAGCAGACTCTGATTTAATGCCTAGCATATTTTATTAATGGCGCAACATTTATTGTATTTATTGATTTTTATTCCAACAGACGTTTTTATTACAGGAGCTAAATAAAACACCACATTTCCTTTCTCTTCCTGCCTATTCTATTTCTAGAATTTGAGTTTATTGGGAGGGTTGTGAAAAAAAGATGACACTAGGGTTTTCTTGAGTCAGTCATCCAAACCACGGGCCAATGTTCCCTGAAAACACCTTTCTCCAACGAGAAAAAGTAAAAGTAAAAAAAAAGAAACCAGTCTGTGCTTAGTGATAAACAACAAACATTAAAAATTATTCTATTGGAGTACTTCCCTATCTCTTTTTCTGGTCCTTGATAGCTGCTAAATAGGTTGGTGTTGTTGCCTTGCCCATACTGGTGTCCTTCAACTGATGGCAATGTAAAAACTGTGCCAAGCAAAAAAAAAAAAACCAACAACCTGTCTATGGAGATTCTCTGTCATTCAGCTCATGGTTGTCCCAAAAGGCAAACTGGACTTCCTCCCTTGTTTTTAATTTTTGTAGATATTTTGCCTCCTATCCAAGAACCTTCTGGATGGAGTTAGAACTGAAGAAGCTTCTTCAGATTAGCAGATTAACAGAGTTGGAAGGGACCTTGTAAGTCATCTAGTCCAACCCTCCGCCCAAGCAGGAGACCCTACACCATTTTTGACAAATGGCAGTCCAATCTCTTCTTATAAGCTTCCAGTGATGAAGCTCCCACAACTTCTGAAGGCAAGCTGTGCCATTGGTTGATTGCTCTCACTGTCAGAAAGTTTCTCCTTATTTCTAGGTTGAATCCCTCCTTGATCAGTTTCCATCCATTATTCCTTGTCTGGCCTTCAGACGCTTTGGAAAATAGCTTGACCCCCCTCCACTCTGTGGCAGCCCCTCAAATATTGGAAGATTGCTATCATGTCTCCCCTGGTCCTTCTCTTCACTAGACTAGTCATGCCCAGTTCCTGCAACCATTCTTCATAGTTTTTGTCTCCAGTCCCCTAATCATCTTGGTTGTTCTTCTCTGTACTTTTTCTAGAGTCTCAACATCTTTTTTATAGTGTGGTGACCAAAACTGGATGCAATATTCTAGGTGTGGTCTTACTAAAGTTTTTTAGAGTGGTATTAGTACCTCACTTGATCTTGATTGTATCCCTCTGTTAATACAATTTAGGATTGCATTGGCTTTTTTGGCTACCACCGCACACTGTTGCCTCATATATAATTTGTTGTCCACTAAGGCTCCAAGATCCCTCTCACACTTATACAGTTTTTGGATGAGAAGTGAAATGTTTTCAAAGAAAAAAAACACAAGAAAGTCCAATTGCCTTTTGGAAAAAGCGTGCTGGGACAAGCAAAAAACTTTATACCCTCCATTTATTTTGAATTAAATACCAGGAAGAACTGCGTAATTGTGCTACATTCCAAGCCTGTTTTCACTCATTTGCCATCAGATATAAACCGTGTGAATCTAATCAAAGTTGCTGTCAACAGCAACTGAAATGTTTAATGCAAAGAATCCAAGCATGGCAGAAATATTGTTTATATTTCATAGAAACAATCAGGATTGTGTTGCATTATTTCCGATACAGATTTTTTTAAAATTTCAATATCATAAGGCTTAAAAGTATACATTTCATAGATGGCCTTTTTTTTCAATATAAGTACAACCTCCCTAATAAAGTGGGACATGGAGAAATCGAAACAAACACTATTCTAGAATTCTATATTTCCTCTCTCTCACACACACACCCTTCTCTGAATATATAGCAGTTTGAGGAACCTCCAACAACTTTTATCAAAGTTAATATTTTCCAATAGTTAAGACAACGACCCGGGACATTAATGTGCAATTAAAGAAAAGTGTGGAAATTTAACAGCTCTCCACACCACACACAACTGCACCCATACCTTGCACTGAGCCAAAACCAAATAAACATAGTTATTAATAATAAACAAGGAAATAAACAAACAAACATAGAGTACCATTGGATAGCAATGAATACATTGGAAGAGCTAAAGGACCAAGTTAGAAACAGATCATCATGTAGAAAACCTATCTACGTGTTTGCTAAGAATCTACAATAACTTGATGGCATGCAATCATCAGAGTAATACAGGAATCTACCAATTGTGGTTTGTAATCTTGCAATGGCTATGTATAGTGTGTAAACCTAGTCAATTATCAACAAATCATGGTTAGAAATCATATAGCAAGCATGAAATCACTTCATGCACTTTGACCTTGAAAGCCAAATCTCAAATGGACATCTAGATATAATACCAGTTTAATGATTTCTGATCTATTACTTAGTTTTTAACATTGAATTCTGAGAAAGTCAGACCTAGAGATATCTTCCTATGACAAAGTATTTTTGGATAAATATTTTACTTAAGAGGGTCTTCTTTTCATCCCGATCAGCTGATATATAACTCCATTCCCCAGATATATAAATGAAGTACACAACAAAGCAAAGCAAATATTTTTTCAAAATATAAAAAAAAAATGTGGGGGTTGGGTTTTCTTCACTAATCAAGTTTACACTGAGGTTTTCATTATCCATGGGCATATTTTATAAGAATACAACTGTAATGGTGTCAAGGATAGAAGATGGGATGAGATGTTCCCTACGCAATGTAAATTTCTCATGACACGCACAAAAACCTCGTCAAATGTTAAAACAAAAATGGCAAGTTTCTAATATAAAGCACTACACAATTAGGTGACAGATTTACCTCTCTGTCCTAAAAGCATTTTTACTGTTTAATCAATTGCAAGCAAATTTATAAACAAGGGTGAAGTTTTACAGGGAATCGTAAATCTGCTGCGTTTGCTTCCTTGCAAAATAGAGGGTCTATATGGAAAAATTTGAGTTTTCAAATTATATCTTTATCAAGTAACATTTTTAAAAGGAGTTTTGTGGTTGTGGTATTTTCAGAAGAAAGCATCATAAGTGGAGAGGAAACAATAAACTACATTAACAGGCTGCTGACTGGAATTTTAAAGCAGGCAAAAATATTACAGTATAAGTTTAACTTTGTTTTTCTGGATAGAAAGTGAGTTCCTGGGTGCAGATGCGATGATTGTTGAGAGAATTAAACCATTTACTTAGTATCTATGCAATAAATATATTAATGTCATGCTGTATTAATTTCAAAGGACTGCCCTCAATAGCCTAGAAAATATAGAGGCTGAAATATAAGATTCCTCCCCTTCTCAAAAAAAAAAAAAAAAAACCTGAACAATCATCATTATCATAGTGTGTGTTTAAACTGTGTTTTAACTTCCTTTCCTCCAATGAGATCTCAAGTACGAGTTTCACTTGCAGTTAATAAAAGTGCAATTTTTGGTACCTCCAGGTACACCTGGGAGGGAAAACATTCCAGGCTAAAAACCCTGGAGAATCACTGCTAGTCCATGTAGATTCTGTATTAGGAGAGATGGATGAAGGGCTGATTTAACAGAAGCCACTTCCTACATTGCAATGTTATAAAGAGGTATGGCAAACAAAATATATCATGATCTAATGCATTATTTAAGACAACAGAGTTGAAAGACATCAGAACAGCAGTGCAAACAAACATGAGCTGATGTAATGCTTTTAAACACAGGAGGCAAATAAGTTTTAACATGACTTTTGGCACTTCCACCGTACATAACTGGGAATAGAGGTATGCAATTTATTGATTAGAAACACAGAGAGAAGAGTGTGTGATGAAGTGCAAATTACACGAATTACCTGCCTGGTGTAAAAGTTACAGCTTTCCCACCTCATATGGGCTAGGAAGTCATTCTGGACCCCTTTTATTTCTTCTCCAAAAACACATACGAAGGCAAGGCATCTTTCAGCAAAAGCATCAGAAAATGGTCCTAGAGGAAGAATGTGAAATTGCATTATTCAAAATGTAAATAGATTAACAATGATGCAGAAAATTGAATAAAAATGATGCAGAGAACCTTCTGTTCTTGACTGTTTAGACCAGTCCGTCTCAACCTGTGGCTCTCAACCAGTGGCCTGCAGACCCCTGGGGCGGTGTCATCAAAGGGGGTCTGCGAAGGCTTGAAGAAATGTTATGATTTAAATCTTGAGTCTTTGTGGTCCATAGCCCTGGTCCGTGACCACAAAAGATATTTAATGAGGGTCCATGGGTGAAGATCACTAGTTTAGTCTGTTTACCCTCAAAATGTACTGTATATGTCAGCCCTGAAGCCATTTTGGGAGCGGGAGCCATTTTGGGAGCATCTTCAGGACTGCCACAGCCAGGTTGGTTGGAGCTATGAGAACCAAAGGGGGAGATAGAGATAGCTGGGGATGTGTAGCCAAAATAAAATTCTTTCCGTTGGGAGCCAAGGACACTCTGCCAGGTGTTGGAGAAGTGTGGACCAAAGCCAGCCAAGATGGTGACTGCAACCTGGTTGGACCACGTGATGGATGTGTGACCTGAGGGGAAGAACTTTGGAGTTTGATTTGGGTGGTGAAAACCTTGGGTCTTCCAGAGTCGGGTATTCCCCAAATGTGCTAATATGACATGCCTAAAAAATCTATACTATACAGAAGATGTCTGCCTTGGATTTTTGATTCCGTTGGGTGTTCTAACTGGAACCCTGACAGTATACTTTTGTCACCTCAAGAAGATTAGTTCTTTAAAAAAAATTGGACATACTTCTGACTATTATTGAGAACTTTTGCTTCAGATGATTGGCAGAAGTCTGTAAAATAGACCACATTAGCTCACAAATCATTTAATGGAATATCCCTCTCTAATTATGAACAAAGGAACACTCCAATTTGTTTTTTTTTAGTCCAAAGCAATTAAATGGTCATTAAATCTGCTTTTCCTGGTTAAAAAGAAAAAAGAATGTCACAACTTCATTACATTGCTTTGTATATCAATCCCCAAGAGATTCTGCCAGTTCAAAAGCATTAAGCTTTTCACCAGAGCATTATTTCAATCTATCATCTGTCAGCCAAACAATTGTCAATCAACAGCCACACAACAAATTGAGCACAACCTTATCAGAGCTGGAAAGATTCCAGTTCTCCAATTCATTCAATGCTTAAAAACACATGTCAGTTCAGGTTTCAGGGGCAAAGAAAATCAATTGTAACTAAGACTGAAAGACCCATTACATAGCGAACATGAAAAATTATTTTTAGAGAATAATATTTGCAGGGGAATTCTCGTGGATGGGCTACAAAGTTATGTGTAAATCATGATTATAAAGAGACAATATCCTGGATGCAATATCCTAGCTACCATTATGAAATCAACTGTCCAGGAATCTTCAATGCTTCTGGTTTCCCTTTGAAAATAACAATCTTGCTGTCAGACTTCTTTAGGCGAAAAAGCAGGGGCAGTCAGGGAAGCTGCAGAAGTCCTGTTTTGACAAGCAAGGTACATATTTAAAAATAAACATTTAATGAATGTTTTTTAAAGAAACATTTGTCAGAGATGATCCTCGGATCAGCGATGATCGTTCCAACTGTGATGAATGAAGAGATGTGAGTCATTGCTTTCTAATGTATCTTATTTATTAAACATAAAATAATAAAGTAATTATAAATATCTATACTAGCCACTTGTTTTCTTGTATGGTTGCAGTCATGTAGCCATATAACTGCTCACCTCAAAAGTGTGAATGCAAATGAGTAATGGAGTCAGAGGGAGCACATGGTAACCCCCAGTGGTGGGATTCAAATTTTTTTACTACCGGTTCTGTGGGCATAGCTTAGTGGGCATGGCTATGCGGTCAACCAATCAGAGGTGGTATTTGCCATGGTCAGCCAATCAGAGGTGGTATTTGCCGGGTCTCCAAATTATCACTACCGGTTCTCTGTAACCTGTTGGAACTGGCTGAATAGCACCTCTGGTAACCCCAGGTAAAAGGTAACTCCTCCCCTTCCTGTGGGAGGTGGGGAGGTGGAGTATAGGTATCCCTACCTCCATATATGGCACATAATGTCAAGGCATAGCAATCCCTTAACAACATTTTCTTTAAATGTTATTTAAAGAAAATACCAGCATCCATCACTACCTTGCAAACAATAAAAGAATTACAGAGTTGGAAGAGAACTTGGAGGTCTTCTAGACCAACCCCCTGCTCAAGCAGGAGGCACTATGTCATTTCAGACAAATGGTTGTCTAATCTTTTTTTAAAAGCCTCCAGTGTTGAAGCACCTACACTGAGCCAAGTCACTCCACTGATTAATTATTCTGTCAGGAAATTTCTCCTTAGTTCTAGGTTGGTTCTCTCCTTGATTAGTTTCCATGCATTGTGTCTTGTGCTGCCTTCAAGTGATTTGGAGAATAGATTGACCCCCTCCTCTTTGTGGCAGTTCCTTAGGTATTGGAACACTGCTATGATGCTGCCCTTAGAACAAAATCTGTTGATTATTCAAGGATGAGATATGCTCAAGTCTTCTTTTTCAAGGGAAGAAAACTTTCCGGAAATTGAAAGTCAGATTTTTATACAGCTTTAATTCTAATCCGATAAATTGCATAAGACTCCAGCAGTCAGTAAGAATAATCTTTTCTTTCTAGGAGTTGAACGAAGGTTATCAGCATCTTCTCTCACCTCCTATTAAAGGCCAAATCAGATGTCAAATTGAGAGCTTCTGTTACTTAATGCTATGATCTCACTACTGAATACTCTGACTCAATAGAAAACAAGAGAGTCAACAGCCATTTTAGTAGTTACTCTACTCACAATGTGTGAGTTTCAATGTCCTGTGATCTGCAGGAGAAGAAAATGGCATCAAACATTTATAGAGTCATAGAAATCAAGAATGCAAAGGAAGAATTCTTGAAGGTCATCTAGTCCAATTCGTTACTCATTGCAAGAACCTATAATGCCAACAGAACCAAGTTTCAAAATGGCGATGTATCTTTGTTGGTTCTATAGCATACAAAGTAAAGAAAGCACTTTAAATTCCAGTTTCCATGGCAATGGAAATCAGTGTGGTGGGGCGATGGAGGGTATACACCAAAGCATTTGGAAGACATTAATTTGTCTAAAGTGACACAAATAAGGAAGGAGAGGTTATCTCAGAAAATATGTTACCGTACATCAAATTAGTTCTAAAAATTCATCAGTCCAATGAACCCAGTAAGAAAATTCAGGAGGGGCCTTTATAGTCAGTGAGAATAAAGGCTACAGAGATAGCAGCAGTGACAACGCAAAACAGTAAAATTCTCTTTTCTCTCCCTTCACTTTCTCCTAAATTAATTAATAGAGAAGCAGAAAGGGCTCAACTTAGGGAAAATTTGTTTTTCTGCCTACCATATTTCTGAGTCATGGAGTGAAGCTGCATTGGCTTACCAGAACAAAGTCAGAACCCAAGTATGGTAAAGAGGAAATCAAAAAGAGTGAAGCTAGCAAATTAACAAGCAGGAGGGAAATATTATGAGAGCATTCCAGTCATTCTGGAACTCTCTTCAGTAACAACAACAACAATAATACCTTCACAGCTCTTAGGTCCTTGGTTAGAACTTGAATAGTTAAATTTTTACCAGTCCTGGGCTGTGAATCAAATTGAAGAGGAGGAGGAGGAGTTTTCTGAGCTTGAAACAAGCCTTTGAGATTGAAACTAGAACATATTACACTCGGATGCTTCTGGAATGGCTAGAACACCACTAGTGTAATTCTGCTAAGGCCAGGAGTCTTCTTCTGAATTTAGACCAGGTCATTTTGAGCTTGAAACATTTGAAATTCAAAAATGGTTTGCACACTGCTGAAATGTTGCCTAAAGCAGACATTCCTGTCTATCTCCGAGCTCGTATTCTGTATCACTTAAGTTCACAACATCTGGCAACTGACTGAGCCAGTGCTTCTGAAGTACAGAGCAGGTTTTCTTTATGGCCTGAGGTAATTATTCTCTGGGAAATCCCTCAGGAACAGGAGAATCTGTTTCTGTTGTATTAACATTCTGTTTACAATCTGCAACCTCCGGAAATTCTAAGCATCTCCAAAGCTGAGAGTGATCTAAAGGACTAGTAGGACCAATGGCAAAATTCCCTGCATTTTGATGTGCAAAGTACATTAAGTTACGGTACATTAGACACTTTACTGACATTTATAAGTGCTATCTGTCTTTGTATAGATGGTTGTGTACACAAACACACAGAGGCTGCCAACAATCATTCTTTTCTGATGTGGTGTGTCAGTCATACCTAGATTACTGGGTTCAGTTTTGATTACTGATTTTTGGGAAGGGCACTGACACACTAAAACACATTTAGAGGACAGCAACCAAGATTGGTCCTGGAAAGACAAGCATAGAGATGGGATGATGGTTAGCATGGAGAAGAAAATATTTCAGGCAGCCAACGCAGCTGTCTTCGAGAATCAAAATGGCTGAAATGTAAAAGTTGGAGCATAATTGTATGAGGAAGGAAGGAAATAGTGGGCTTAAACTGTGTTTTTGTTTGGACATCAAGAAATTTTGTTGACAAGAAGTGCTCAGATGCCTAAGGAATGGCAGACTCTCCTTTGTTAGAGACACTTAAACAGAAGGGAATGGGAATTGGGAATGTTATAGTAAGAGGTTCTTGCACTGGGCAGGGGCTAAGATGAAATGATGTCCAGCCCTTATATCCTATTATCTTCCAATTAGGTTTTTTTAAAAAAAAAAAAAACAAGATTGTAAACGATAAATGTATTACTGAAAATATCCAGTCCCTGTCTTTTCATCCCAACCCTTGGCATGTAAGAACTCACACAGGTTATGATTTTGAACCCAAGTTCCTTGTGCTTTTAGCTCAGTTCTTAAGCGTGGATGGGTGGAAACCTCTGGAATAGGTTAAAGGGAATTTCCAGATATACCCGAATATAAATTAGGATACAGATGTATGTCTAGAATAAAATATAGATAATCAGATATAGATTCCAATAATAAAGATAGGCAACCGTGTTGCAATGCCTTTGGGCCATTATCTGTTGAATGAACTACCTTCCACGCAGCGACTGTACAGAAGCCTCTCACACATTTCATCGCTTAATAGGAACAAATGTATATTCACACAGTTCACTGCTTTAACAGCTCTTCACATTTTTGATTAATAGCCCATTATATTTTCAATTCCTAGACTTTTTATGAGGGAGAAAAATAAAAAGGTAGAAAGTCACTGCCTTATACTGTGGAAATATAGTAGATGAATTGTCGTCTGCAAAGAATCCAAGCTAGAAAAGAACCCTTAATATTTAAGAAAGAGAGAATAATTTTACAGTGGGATGGGATTTACGAGTTTTTAACAGACCGGTCGTACTTTCCCTGCATATAAAGAGACAGCACATAGCTACAAAGGCTTTTTCTCTATGGGCTAAGTCTTTATATAATCTGCCTCCTATTTTTTTTCTCTTCTCTATCACGTTCAAGGCCAGAATTTCCATCAAACTGGGCAGATTATTCAAATTCTCCCTTTAAGGTTGCAGACATATCTCCATCCAGCCTTGGAAAAGTACAGGTAGTCCTCGAGTTACGACAGTTTACTTAGTGATCGTTTTTCACACTTACGACCATTGCAGCATCCCTGTGGTCACATGATCAAAATTCTGATGCTTGGCAACTGGTTCATATTTATAATGGTTGCAGTTTCCTGGGGTCAGTTTTTGCGATCTTCTGACAAGCAAAATCAATGGGCAATCCAGATTCACTTAGCACCTGTGGCAAGAAAAGTTGCAAAACGGGGAAAAACTCACTTAAATAAATGTTTCACTTAGCAACGTAAATTTGGGGTTCAATTATGGTTGTAACTTGAGGACTATCTGTATATCAGGCATTCTGTGATGGGTATCGTGTTGTCTTGGAGGGCTATCATTGCACAATCAACTCACTATGTAGGATTTAAACAAGCCAGACACAAATCTAATATAAAACTATAGAAAACGGATTACCATGTGTCAACTATTGGAAAACATCAGACTGATCAATACATAATCAATGGTGTCTTTTTCAGTAGGCTTAAGCTTTTAGCAGTCAATAAAGATAAATGGCCTTCAAGACCATAACAATAGCAATAACAATAGCAATAGCACTGTATTTATATACCGCCTATCAGGGCTTGCAACCCTCTCTAAGCGGTTTACAATGT
>JANHJO010002432.1:199205-212868 GCA_032468235.1 Pseudoxyrhopus heterurus | reverse complement strand
AGAGTAGCATTTATTAGAGAGCTGACACCATTTTCTTAATCTTTTCTCCAACAAACTTTTGCATAAATTGGTCAGATCCAAAAGCATTATAGGATTATATTTCTAAAAACATGTAAAAATACAGAAAAATCATTGCACCTATGAGGCAGTTCCTATACCAGTACATGCACGCTCATACATTCAGTCTTTAGAATTTTTTCTCATTGTTCCACTATTCTTCTTGGAGACTGAATGATCTATTACGTTTAACTGCATTTTAGATTCAGACTCCTGATATTAAGTGTACCAAAGCCTACAAGAAGGTCACTTGAAATGGTTCTAATAATTTCTGGAATATTAGACAAATGATGTTTGTGAAACCTTTTACCCAGATTCTCTCATATTTACTTGCAGTTTAAATTTAACCATGAAGCAGGCTTTTTATCAGCTTAAAAAATATCAGAGGCTGACACATCTTCTACTCCTTTATTAAACAAGTCCAGAGGAGGCCCTGTCAAAGTCCAGCAGATGTTAATGGGAGACTTAAGCATGTGCCTATAGTCAAGATTGTAGAGGTCTATCTCCTTACAAGAACACTTCTTTGTTATCAGTTCCAGATGCAAAGATCCAGAGGGAACCCACAATTATATTTTTCTCCAGTGTAGTGTGCCATTCCCTCCAAAATTCTGCCTTCAAGTTCAGTTTTTCAACCTCAGTTTCAGTTTCTCCACTGCACATCTCAAGTACCACCTCAGCTTCCAAATGGTCTCCTTGAAATGTGCCAGAAAGGAAGTGATACTGTACTCTAAACCTTTTTTGCAATCTTCTCCACTCCAATGCCAGTATGATTCACACAATTGTTAAATAGCATATAGGACAAGATTGTATTCTCTGGGACATCCTCATCTCAGCCTGAGGAACTTTTTTGCCCACAGGCAAAAGAGAACACCCCAAGTTCAGGTCTATCCTTTTTCCTGAAACTCTACCTCTTAGCCAAAATTGCTGCCCCCCAAAAGAGGAAGGGACATTCTTATTTCCATTCAGCATCTGATATTAAAGTAGAATTTTCCTCTGACCTGCAAGTCTTTAAAATAACCTCAGTTGTTGTCAAAAGAGGCTATTTGAATGCTTCATTGCTGCACAGGGAGCAATTTTTGAGAGGTTTCTTTCTTTTTCTTTATAACTGCTCAGAAGGGAAAGGCTAAACATCCTTTTTCTGTCAAAGTGACTCTCAGCTCTGCAATATATCAGGATCAGAAGGGGCAGAAGTAGGGGCAAACCTTGCTGTATGTAATGCAACAGTTAATGTATTAATTCTTTCCTCCAGAACATATTCTGTTTTTCAGGTTCTAAAGAAACAGATGCAAAGTTTTTAGCTTTTGCTTAAGTTTTGGCTATGGCTGAAATTGTGTTTGGGCATTCTCCAAAGCATCTGAAGGCAGGACAAGAAGCAATGGATGAAAACTAATCAAGGAAAGAACTAACCTAGAACTAAGGAGAAATTTTCTGACAGTTAGAACAATTAATCAGTAGAATGACTTGCCTCCAGAAGTTGTGGGTGCTCCAAACATTGGAGATTTTTAACAAGAGATTGGAGAACCATTTGTCTGAAATGGTATAGGGTTCTCTGCTTGAGCAGGACGTTGGACTAGAAGACCTCCAAAGTCCCTTCCAACTCTGTTGTTTTGCTATTCTGTTATTGTTATTCGGGACTTATTTTTTCCTATTCTGCAGATAAGAAATTCTTGTTGGAACCTTAGATCACCCAAACTCAGTAACGTTAAATTTGGGATTGCATCTGTGTTCCTTTCCCATTGGAATGGGTGGGTTGATTGGCTTTTGTGCATCTGTATGCATTTTTCTTCGTTGTTTCATATCTGGAAACATTCTGCCTACCAGTTTACTGAACTTGCCATTTGTAGCAAATAGCCAATTGTGCTTCAGTGAAAAAAGAATCCAAAGTGAGTTTTGTGGCTTGGACCACATGCTTCACAGCATCCCAGAGTATTTTACATTATTTTGATTTTCTACATTTCCCCTATGCCTCACCCTACTTAAACTCTTCAGTTCATGCAATCTTTCACAGGTATTGAGAAATCAAAGGTCCATGTTTCATGAAAGGCATTTTCTTTCCCCCCTGATGGCTTTATAAAGTCTGACCTTCCCTTTTCAGAATGTAAGAAAGTAAATATAGTTTTGTGATTTAGTTTTGTATTGGATTTCTGCTTGGACATAATGGAACAATAAAAATTTAAAAATAAAATAATGTTTCAAACACAATAGAGAGAGATTTCAGCTCTGAAACAAGCCTTTCAACTAAATAATAGTTTGGATGATCAAGGCTCTTGCCTGTAGCACTTATATGCTTTTTGAATTACCATAAAATACTGTTTTGGAAAAGTAAAGAGCTTAATTTGATCTGTGCAGGAAGTATCTGGGAATTAAAATATTGTGTAAAAGTAGCAAGATTCAGGCATAAACCACTTAAATATTTTTTTGGAAAATAAAATAATTCCAAGGTAAGAAATCCATTCACAAGGATACTTAAATGAGAATTTGACAATGGAAATGATATGTTACAGGTAATAACTCTTGACTTCAATCCTCTGCAACCCACCAGCCAAATCCCAAACTACTATTTCTATAAACTATAAATATCTATAAATATCCTACTCAGACCTATAACTACGCTGTTTCCTTCTTTCTCCCCCTAAGGGCTTTACCCACAATCTTTGTCACATGTACAGTCTAAGCCACAGGAGGACATGACAAGGTTCTTGCATGTGGGAATAGTGGTTTCATAGTGGCAGTGCTGAGTAGATGATGTCACTCAATTATGCAGCTACCATGGTGACAATCTAGATGAAAACAAGCTGCAAGGTCAGGGAATGGTCTTATGCTATCCTCCAGAATCTGGAATTATTTGGAACACATTTTGTAGAGGGATGACCAATCTAGAGACATGATTGTGTTGACCAGATCGGGACAATTTAGCCAACAGGGGTGTGCTCTTAAAAACAACAGCACCCATGTCTTTCTGTATGCATTCAATTTGAATGGCCACCCATCTCATGTAAATGACTCTGGGTGGATCATAGCAATTTAAAACAAAAGGCAGATAAAAGTAAGTTAAAACAGATATATAGCAAATAAAACCATCATATATACATATGTACCCTTGACATTGCTTGCCCAGAGTTGTTTCTTGTTTCTGGACCAAAATAACGCCTCCACCAGGGGCGGGATTCCACTGATCTAACAACCAGTTCAGTGAGCTCGTGCTTCGCTAAGAGAAGGAATAGAAATCTCTCCACATTTTCTTTTCTGATTTTGATTATGGTCATACAACCTTTGAATCAACAAGTTTGAAAGAATCAGGCTAAATACTTGTTGCAGTTTTGAATGTTACCTGACCAAATTTCTAGTTGGTTAGAAAGTTGATTTGAATTGTCAAGTTGAATCAGATTTGTCTGAATTAATTCTGCACGCATGTAGAAATTAGTGTTTTAAATTAAATTTCAATTAAATCAAATCACTTTCCCAAGTGAAATTATTAAGTCATGTAATAAAATTGCTGTTCCGAAATGAAACAATTTTAATCTGATTCACAGAGACCTACCATTTAAGCCTCTGGGTCTCATCAGTGCAGGATTGTCTTGAAAGCATCCCCTGCAGATGGATGTCCAGCTTCTGCTTGTACATATCAATGATAATATGTTCACTCTCTCACTTTTTCAATGGTTCTACTACTGAATTCCTCTTCCTACTATGATGGATTGAAATGGAACTCCCATTTCAGCTAAAGGAGACCAGAAAGATGCAAAAGTTTGTAGCATCGAGAGTTGCTGAACACTAGCAGAACCATCCAAGAACATAATTTAAATCAAACCGAGATTGAAGTTAATCTAGTTTAGGAACACACAATTTATTTCACGGTAAGTACTATACTTGTTTTTTTTTAGTAATTTGTACAGACTACTAAATTTCCAAAAGTGAGAATGGTCAGGACAACTTTTAGTGAAAATAAAATAAATAGTATGAAAACTGCACATGGATTTAGTAGTTTTAAAATTACAGTTTAAGACCATCTTTTGTAGAAACTTTGAGGATGATCCTGAAGACTTGTTCAGAGGGCAAAATTTGTTGGGTTGTGGCCTCAGTTTTCTAATCTAGATAATTCATATACTTCGTGGAAAATTTGGAGACAAAATTCCCCCAAGAGTCAAAATATTCAACTTTGTATAGTATAATGAGCCCCTGGGTAGCACAGTGGTTAGAATGCAGTACTGCAGGCTACTTCTGCTGACTGCCGGCTGACTGCAATTTGGCAGTTCGAATCTCAGCAGGCTCAAGGTTGACTCAGCCTTCCATCCTTCTGAGGTGAGTAAAAATGAGGATCCAGATTGTTGGGGGAAATATGCTGACTTGATAAAGCAGTTAGAGAGGGTTGTAAAGCACTGTGAAGCAGTATATAAGTCTAAGTGGTGTTGCTATTGCTATAGTGTATTCTCCAAAGAAGACATTTTCCACTATTCTTGATTTCTCAGATCATTTCTGGCACTTTTTATCAACTAGAAAGATCATGTGGCAAATTCACCTTTGGCTGTAGTCACTCATCATCCTTTTATAAATGTGAATTTTAATTGAAAGGCAAGCACTGATTAACACAGGCAAGGCTGCATGTGAATTAAACTCATATTTCCATATTTGTATAACATATTCTTCTAATTATGGAATTCACTAATTATTTTGAGAATTTGGGATTTTCCCATGCAAAAATTCTGTATTGCTTGCTCTTGCACACTTCGCTGCCTGATCCACTATTACCCCAATGGATTGCACAGCTACAAGTTGTTTTAAACTCTGTATGCGGTTCTATTAATCCAAACTATTTGTACTTGGGGGCCCCTTTATTAAAAATCAATGTACTGAATCTGTTTAACCCAAAGGCAGTTTATCATTTTGGCAGCTTTTTCCCGAATAGAGGATACCAGTTTAGGCTCTGCATATGAATTTGGACTATTTAGAAGAGCCAAATCCCTGGACGCCACAAAACAGAGGCAAAAATGAGATGTTCAATTTATGGCACTCATTCCACTGATTATTTTGCTTAGAAGAGAGGCTTGCTACAGAGATGGTCCTTATTCCTTCCCCTATAGTCTTTAGACAAAAAATTGTGCAAATGGTCTGGATACCTATTACCTATTGCTCTGGAAACTGCAAGGCTTGCTGACTGCATTCTTGGAGTTAGTGATCTTTAGAGGAATCTAGAGCAGTGTTTTTCAACCTGGATAACTAACATCTGGGTGGAATTCAATTCTCACCTCTCAGAATTTTCCAGCCAGCATGCTGATTTGGGAATTCTGAAGGCTGAAATCCCCATAGTTTCTAACTGCCAAGGTTTAGAAACTCTGCCCTAAAGGTTAAAAGTGAAATTTGGTGAGAGGGCATTTAGGCTAACACTTCCTTACAACCAATTACAAGGTCAAAAGCCAAAGGCAGTCACCTCTATTTGAGAAAAAAAAACCAGAAGAAAATATGGTATTGTTTTCATGTGGCAGTAAAAAGGGGAAGAAACTGAAATTACAGAAAGGGGGAGGAAAGGGAGATTGATCAGCAAGAAGCTGTCTGACCCATTAATGTCTATGTAACAAAAGCTCCTTTGCTGTTCAAATTAAATGGGAACAACAGCAGCAAATGAGAAGATCCAACGACCACACAAGTACACAAAAGTCTACAGCAAAGGAGTCAGTGAAGATTCATATCCACCGTTTACAATGGACAGTTTCCTATAAAAAAAAAATCAGGTTCAAAACCTCATCACCAAATACACCCGAGAGGTTCTCTGGTGTTATTTTTAGCACATGTGAGAAGGTTCTAGAGGTGAAACAAAACTTGAAGAGACACCTTTGGAAACTGACTGTACAATGTAGCCAATTTGTTAATAAATGGCGGGGGAGATCTTGCTAAAATTTCTCCTTCTGTGAAAAGATTAAATCACTCTAATAATACTTCCTCCAACCTGAGATAAGAGAGTTGGTTTTGTTCTAGGCTGGACAAGCAATGCTAGAGCTTCCTTTTTGAAAAAAAATATTTGGTACGATTGGCAGATTGTACTATCTGTAGAAATTAAAACAATGGAAGGGGGGGGGAAGCATTTAAGAGGTGATCAGTTGTCACATGGAGAAATATTATCAGAATCCTGTTTCACACCTACGTAACTTCTACCATGGCAGAGTCCAAATTTAGGAATCCAAAATAATTTTACTGTGTTATAACAAGGAAAAGATAAAGGGACTGATTTATATAGACTAGAAATGTTGATGAAAATTCTCCTAATTTAAACCAGATACATCTATATGCTCCCCATCTCACTCTAAAAGGTGACTCTAGGCAGCTTCTTAATAATTAGATAGACTGGATGATTAGACTAGACTAGATGATGCTTGTCATTACTTATAACTAAAGTTCTACGATTTGTGAAAGTGATGAAGGATGACAAAGAATAGCAAGATAAAAGGAGCTGTGATTTTTCAGTTTCACTTACAGTCTGCTAATCCCTTGCAATCACATCATCTAGATTCCCTAGGCATCTAGGTTCTGCAAGCCCCTGTTTCATCTTCAACCTCCACATCCTTAACTGCCTTCATCACACTACATCATACACCAACACAAACACATCTAAGAGTAGGACTAAAATGGATAGGCAGGTGGAAATGCTGCTGGTATTACAAAAAGACAAAAGAGGATAAACACAATTAGATTATTAATTTTTCATGCAGTAAAATCAAAATATATGATACTTAATGAATGATTGTTAAGATGGGAAAACACTACATAAACTACCGGTAGTACTTGTGAAAGTGTATTGTCTTAAAACAAAAGAAAAAACTGCAGGAAGGGAGAAAACTAAGCGACAAGGAAGTTTAGATAAATAAACCAATTCAAGGAGCAAAAAAAAAACAGTAGCAAGATTTCAGGCACCATTGCATACAGAAACCACACATTGGAGGGAGAAGCTAGGCAACTGGGATGATTGCAACAAAAGTTAATATCTATTTATTTATTCAATTTCTATGGCTGCCCATAAGACTTTGACTCTGAATATATAATTCCATTGTTTGACCCTCCATGTTCTCATTGTCTATGAAAAAGATCGCAAATGACCATCTCAAGGATTGCTCTAATTTAGGCAGACATATCTGTCAATCATTGAATCTAATATTTTTATTTCCCACCAAAAATACTATTTTTAAATGCTATATCAGGATGAAAGAAAGCATGTCTTTGGATACTAGTTTCTAGAGAATAAAGCAACAGAGGCCCATCATATCCACCCCCTGCTTAGGAAGCTACAAATGGCAATCAATTTTTTTTTAAAAAAAAACCAAGTTTCTAGATAATTTTCAGGTACTTAACTTCCTTCTTCCCTTACAATTGTCCTGAGAGAAAAAGAAAGCTGGGAGAACAGATTTTAGGAATTTGAATATGTAGGAAAAATTTACTACTTCCCATACATTTGTCCCTTTTACATTCTACATTTGGGATGATGTAGATAAAAATGATTTCACTGTCTCTGAAATTGGGCAAATATCTAGATAAGCAAGAGAAAATGGGAATATTACTTTTGAGTGAAGTCTCCTGTGTCAGCATTCCAAGTAACAAACTCCAACCCAATAAACTCCAAGACAAACATTCTCTCAAAGTTCCACTTTATTAGAGTTATTTGAGAGTTCCAGGTTTTCCCTTCGTAACTGAAAATCAAAAACCCATCCCCTGTACCCATCAGTCCATCACATGGCCCAATCACCGATCATCCCAACTGGAGTCATTCTTCTAACCATTCCTTGCCAGATGCAGGATGATTTGTCCTTGACTCAGAAGAAAAATGTTGTTATGTCTAAGTATCCACCCCACTATAATTATCCCCCCTCCCAAATTCCCAGGCACTAAAATGTGGCAGCGTGGAAGCTTCTAATTAAAATATGGCTTCCATCCAGATTTGGAGCTGATTCTTAGATGTTCAAATCCTCTCCTAAATTTATTTATTTATTTAGAAAATTTATATTGTTACCTACTTACACATGGTGACTCAAGGCTGCTTACAAAGATATAAAAACAGCATATAAAAGAAATACAAATAATAAAAAGGAAAATAATAAAATAATAACCCCCACCCTGGTGACAACACACAATCATACTAGCCATTTAAAGGGTTCCATCCCGCTCTGGGTTCCCCAGGCCCACTGACACAACTTCATTTTCTGAAGGAGTGTTAGAGTGGGGGCCAGTCTAATATCTGGGGGAATGATGTTCCAGAGAGATAAGGCCCTTCTTCTGGATCCCGCCAGATGTATCTCCTTAGGGGATGGGACCAGCAACATTCCTTGCCTCCCCGCTCTGGTGGGTTGGGTAGATGTGACCAGCAAGAGATGGTCCTTCAGATAACCTGGTCCCAAACCATGAAGGGCTTTAAAGATGATAACCAGCTTTAAAGATGATAACCAGAATTGCTTATATTAAGATTTTTCATTTAAAAGTAGAATACACATCGGAATTCTTGCGTTCTTACTTTAATCTTCTTAATTAATCTTACTAATCAGAACTTGGGAAAAAATGTTCTTGGGATTAGCCACTTCCAGTTCTGGTTGCTAGCAGAAGGCATGGAATAGCTTGACAGGCTTACATAGTTGTTATATAGTTTCTTTTGTTATGTTTTATTTTGACATGGATCTGCAACATAATTGATGAATATTCTCAAATAAAAGAAAAAGGATACTAATCCCTCTGGGCTTTAAATATGAAAGACTGAGCCAGATTTGACATTTTCAGGTGCAGTTGAGCAGTTTTCTCTGCAGTTTCATTCTGTTGATTTCTTCCCAGTTCTCAAATTATAGAGAAAAAGGACTAAAGGAATTAATGAAGCTTCGCATTCCACCAGTTTAATTTTTGATAGCCTATAAAAAATTGTAGATAATGGAAATTGCCAAAAAAAATGGAGAAATTAGATCTTTGGTAGCTCCAGCCTGTTATTTGCATCCTACTTCTCCCTCAAATAAAATATTTAAAAAAGCAAATCATTCAAATTGGATCATCTTGTAAAAGAATTAGCCATGCTGTTCTTCTTGCCTTATCTCTCTTTTCATCCCAATGTTTGTTTGTAAAGTAGACTTCGTTTTATGGCTTTTCTGTACAGGAATCAATTCTTTTGAACCATTTGCTCACATTATATATCAGCTCATAATTCAGAAATACAGCTAAATTTTCTGTCATGTGTATGAGCCTCCACAATTCAGGAATTTCTTCCTGTCAAAGACATGGTCCCCTGATCTTTACATCAATAGCATCGCCCTGTGCTTTAGCAAGATTTATCAAGGGGGGAAAAAACCATCATGGATCACAAAGGACTTTGAGTCCTATTCAGGTTTTCTTTTCTTACTATTTTATTTATTCATGTTCAGGTGCTGCTGTCTGGGTGGAGGATAGTTACCAGATGGTTTTTATTCTTTCCTCAGTGCCAGCCAGTTGGAACACATTACCCTTTTTTTCTTCCCAGTGAGACTATGAAATGCAGAATTTTATTATTTGCCATAAAAATTCCAAGGTAAAGCCCAACTACAGTATCTTTCCACTATCAACCTAATACTATACTTCAAAAACTCAGGCCACAAATAATGAAGGCATATTGTCCTGAGCAATTGATTTTTCTTTTAATAAGGCTTTTTTTGGAGCTCCAAATTAAAACAAAACAAAAACAAAGAAACATTGTGCTATCTAATGCCGAACAGCAAATGGTCTGCATCCACCTTTCCCTATCAAGAAAGCTGGCCCAGTTATTTTAGGATATGAGGCAGAAAATGCCCTTTCTCTGGTAGGAAAAAAATGCAAAAAGCTTTCATAGCTTTGCTAAGGGAAACCTTCATCTCCTTCTGCCTTATGGTAGGACCAGTCCTGTCCATTTTGATTTTAACTGAAATCTGTGCACACCCCATGAAAACAGGATGTCTTTGAGATCTGGATACAAGTTTGATTGCCTTACTTTGTGTGAGCAACAGATTTGTCTCTAGCATAGAGGGCCCTGGCTGCATTACAAAGCTGCCATTAATCCTTTCATATATGATAATCAACTTTGAGTTGCATTCCAGTTGCCATCATCCATGCACAAGAGGGATGTATCAGTACATCATGTCACAGGGGTGTGTCCCAACTACCAGCAAGTCTTCAGGAATGAAACTATTCTGAAGTGCTAATTCATTACCACCTCGGTTTTTCACTTTTTGTTTCTTTCTTTTTCTTCCTGGCAATAATCCACAATCTGGGGCTCCCGGAACACTAGGAACATTTCACTGCAATATCACAGTGGTTGTAATGTGGATCTCCTTTTTGGCCTGTCCCCAAATATTTTGTCCCCTGTATACTGTATGTTGGGGTTCACCTAAGCATGCTAATAGCATCTTTTCATTTTTAATGACTCGCACTCAATTCTGTCAGCATTACAGGATCCAGTCTGAGTTGGGCATCGGGGACCAGAGATTCAGTCTTCCAAGTTTTCAGAACTGTGTTGAAGCCCATCCTCAGGCAACTTCTCTCTCCACACACATAGAGAGACGTTCTCTCAGGATGGGCTCCAACATGAGTCCAAAAGCTTGGAAGATTTAATCTCTTATCCCAGTGACCAACTCAGATTGGATCCTGCAACATCATCTTGGAACATTGCCTTTTTTCTGCCAGCATTCAACAATCCAGGACTGGTATAGGGTCCATATTATTATGTTGGACAATTAGATCTTATAATATATTTTATGCTGTTGGCTATTTTGAATTCTTTATATTAAAAAACAGAAGCTTTTGTCCCAAGGAACAATCGGAGCTGAGGTCAGTGAGGACAAAGTCAGGGATGGACTGTGTCGTTTGATTCCATGCATTCTTTGAAAATAGTGGAAAATATCCGAAGAAGACTTGAAGTGCAATCATATCAATCCCATTTTTTTAAAGGGCTACCTTAAGATTAGTTTGGCTCCCTGGGCCACCCTTTCTGTTTCTGGAGCATTCCATTCCGTGTTAAGCATCTGTGTTTGGCTTCTGGCCAATTATTTTTCTATCTCTCGGTGCAATTTCTCATAACAAGTCAACACCAAGAATTTATGGTGCTAATAAACTAATGCACCAAACAAGAAAATCACTCCCTCTGACATATAAACCAGGAAGATTTATAGTCTAATATCCTGAATGTTTCCAGTGTCATCTAAAGACTATGTTTCTTTTACATATAACTTGACACTCTCCCAGACCAACAACCTTGTCATTAAAGTGCCCAGTTTCTAATTATGAAGGCATAATTCCAAGAATTTGGAAATCAATCAGAATAAAGAAAGAAGATGGTACATATAACATTCTGGTTATATAAGGCTTGCTTGATATTGGATGCTATCCAACAGTATATCTATTATGCATTCCCATTTAAATTAATGGATCCTCTTGATTGTTGCTTATCTTCCCATTCGTTTCATTGATGGAAGAAACTTGTAATGAATTGTGACCATATATGTTGTTCTAAATTATGTCCAAAGAATATGAGAAGATCTCACCCAAGCCAGAAAGAGCAATCAATGAAGATCTCACAACATATGAACCTTTGCCACAGTTAGTAACAAATTTTTGGGATTAAGTGATTTCCCTCTATCTCATCCTAAAATAGATAGATAGATAGATAGATAGATAGATAGATAGATAGATAGATAGATAGATAGATAGATAGATAGAAGCTGTATGTACTACTTAACAACTTCTCCAAACAGTAAAAGCAAAATACAAGCAAAATTGTACCTTGAGAAAGCAAAATTATCTTGATAGCAATAAGAATATATTATTCAACATTCTTTCCTACCAGGTACTTAAGACAATTAAATTCCCAAGGTTTTTTTTGATGAACACTGATGCTCCTCATATCATTTGCTATTTGCTTGATTAGATTGGTGGTCCTGCTACAAATCCCTTTGGAAATCAAATCCTTAAGGAATTTTTTTTTAACTGCACGTTTAATGAAATTTCTGCCATTATATTCCTTGCCCCCGTCTTTTTCAATAACATAAAGCTTTTCTAGCTTACAAAATGAGAAGGAAAAAGTGAGGTGTGAAAAAATATTCCAGAGTTAAAATAAAATTCAAATCACAGCCTCGTTTGGAGAATGGTATAGTTTTGATCTCCATAATTTGCATTAGGGTGTTTGCATAGTAGATGAATCCTGTTTTGAATTTCTACTCTCCTTCCCCCATGCATGTGCACTTGTGATTTAAAAATCAGAAATCAATACAGGCAGTCCTCGACTTACAATAGTTCATTTAGTGACCATTCAAAATTACAACGCCACTGAAAAAGCGACTTCTGGTTTTTTTTTCACACTTATGACCGTTGGAGCATCACTATAGTCATGTGATCAAAATTCGGCTGCTTGGCAACTGATTCATATTTAAGACAGCTGCAGTGTCCTGGGGTCATGTGATCCTTTTTGCAATCTTCTTACAAGCAAAGTTAATGGAGAAGCCAGATTCACTTCACAACCATGCTATTAACTAGAAACTGCAGTGATTCACTTAACAACTGTGGCAAGGAAGGTCATAAAATGGGGCAAAACTCACATAACAAATGTCTCATTTAGCAACAGAAATTCAGGGCTTAGTTGTGGTCATAAGTCAAGGACTACCTATATAGTCCATACTTACAGTAAGTAAGTAGATGAAGTTTAATTATGGAATAGCAATAGTGGTCTTTTCTAATTCAACTCTTACTAATTAACAACAATCAAGATACTAATTATGTTGTGGTTGTTATAATAGTACTAATATATGTATTATAAAATTGTATGTACATTGCTTTTGGAAGCCAAATAAATTCTAGCTCTTCTGAAGAATGGAAATAAACAGCTTTCAAAGGATTATAGAAAAATAAGCTGTGGCAGAAGAAACTCTCATTTACTTTTTATTTTTGAAAAGAAAGCTAAGGGAGCATGAAAGTTAAGTACATCCTGAAATGGCACAGAGAAGAAACGTTTGGCTTCTGAATGTTTTCCCAGAAATAAAGGAGAGCTCATTCATTGTACACTTTTCTCACAACAGATGCACAACCTTGAGAGAAGATGTAATTAGCTGTTTTCAATAATTGGTTAACAAGCACTCGTTTATTCTCTTTAACATCTGGAAAGAAATTATGTCATTTTAAATTGGCTTGATGTAAGTTTATAATTGTTAATAGTTATTATAATTAAACCTATAACTATATTTTAGTATGGGTTAAGCAAGCAATAGAAAGAGAAAACAATTTGATTTATTCTGAAGCCATTTTACTTTTATAGCTGTTTCACACATTCCAGGACTGTGTAAAATAGCTAAAATTTAATTTTAATTAAGTTTGTCACATTCTACATCAGGGGTGTCAAACTCAAGGCCCATGGGCCAAGTCTGGCCCACGGGGTGCTTACATCTGGCCCGCAGGGCTGCCCTGGGAACAGCGAAGGATCGGCCTACAGTGCCTCTGCCAGAAAAAACAGAGCTCAGGAGGGCCATGCAGGGCCCCCCCAGGCTCTATTTTCACTGGCAGAATGCTCAGGCCACCACAGGCACCCCCAACATGAGTGACGTCGAGCTGGCCACTCCCACCCATGGCCAGGCCCCCCCCCCCCCCCCAC
>JANHJO010002432.1:177076-192395 GCA_032468235.1 Pseudoxyrhopus heterurus | reverse complement strand
GGTTTTAAACCCATAGTTGCTTCTATGTAACTGGTCATCCCAACCTTGATTGAGTAAAGGAATCTTGCTACATAGTTCGTGGCTTATCTTTATTTCATCAGAGGGAGTAGCCAGCACTGACAGCCCCCTGAGAAAAGTCACTTGATGCTGCAACCAATTGTCAAACATGCTCATTTTGATCATGTGGCCCTGGGGATGGTGTGATGGTCATAAATATGGGGACCAGTCAAATCACCTTTCACTGCCATTGTAACTTGTACCTGTTCTTAAAATTCCCACTAGACACAATGCCCAATTCATCATCTTTCCTTTTGTTTTACTATTCACGGGGCAAGTGAATAAGCACGGAAAAAAAACATTTGAATCATTATCATGGGCTACACACTGATTCAGAGAGCCAGATTTCATCTGTATTGCTAAGAAAATTCACATAAGCATCTTCCCGCTTCTGAAAGAAAATGAAGCGATAAGCTGGGTCACAACCCCACAACTCTTGTTTGGCGTAATTTCTCAGACACATCCCTTCTTCCCCTTAGCCCGTTTCTCTTGCCTGGAAGTGGGATATCCAGCCAGCGACACGGAGAAGGTTTTTCTAGCATCAGCAGCAACCATCTTGTCTTTTCCTTGTCAGGCAGATTTAAATCGCTTCCTGGCAAGAAAAGAAAACAACTGCAGGAACACAGAAAAAGAAGCCCCCAGAGGCCAGATTCTTAGTATGGGTAGTTCTCAATTTAGGGTCATTTTTAGGATCAGAATTTCTGTTGCTAAGCAGGGTGGTTAAGTAAGCAATTTTAGTACAGGTAGTCCTTATTTAAGACCACAATTGAGCCCAAAAATTTACGTTGTCAAGTGAGAATTTGTTAAATGAGTTTTGCCCCACTTTATGACATTCTTTGCCACTGTTGTTAAGTGAATCATTGCAGTTGATAAGTTAGTAACCGGGTTAAGTGAATCTGGCTTCCCCCCATTGAATTTGCTTGTCGGAAGAGTTGCAAAAAGTGATCACGTGACCCTGGGACGCCGCAATGCTCATAAGTCTGAACCAGTTACCAAAGCATCTGAATTTTGATCACATGATCATAGAGGTGCTGCAAAAGTTGTAACTATGAAAAACAGCCATAAGTCACTTTTTTTCAGCGCCGTTGTAACTTTGAATGGTCACTAAATGAACTGTTGTAAGATGAGGACTACCTGTACCCTTTTATGACATGGTTGCTAAGTAAATCACTGCAATTAACAAATGAATCTCACAGCCATATTAAGGGACTCTGGCTTCCCCAATTGAATTTGCTTATCGGAACCCCTCTGGGAAGGTCACAAATGGTAATCGCATGATCACGGAACACTGCAACTGTCCTAAATACATGCCAGTTGCCAAGTGTCCAAATTTTGATCTTGTGATCATGAGGACGCTGCAATGGTTGTATGCAGGGGTGGGCTGCAAAATTTTTAGCAAGGGGTTCTCTGCCCGGTTGCTGGGTGGGCGTGGCCTAGTCCGCCTCCTGCACCATGGTGGGGGGGGGTTGTTTTTGCCCTCCCTGGGCTCTGGAGGCTTTCCTAGGGCTTCTGGGAGGGCAAAAACTGCCTTCTCCGGGCTCTGGAGGCCCTCCGGAAGCTGGAAATGGGCCTGTTTCCAGAACTTCCGGGAGGCCCATTTTTCGCCCTCCCCAAGCCTCTGCACTTAACTGGGATCCAAAATGGGCCGTGTGGAGACTCCTGGGAGGGGTGGGGCGGGGCAGGCGGGGCCAGCCAGGAGTGGGATTTGGGGTTCTCTGAATTGGGCAGACTTAGCAAGAAGATCTCCCGAACCCCCAGCAGCCCGCCATTGGTTGTATGCGCAAGGACTGTTTCTAAGTCACTTTTTTCTGTGCCATTGTAACTTTGAATAGTGGCTAAAGGAATGGTAAGCCAAGGATTACCTGTATTTCCAAAATACACAACATTCCTAATTAGAAACTCTTCTACAAGTAAGTTCTAGCCAAAAATCTCCCAAAGGAGAGGCCACAGATAACAATGCCCCCACCCCCAAAAAATGCCCATTATACCAAATTACATCTGGAAGGACATCCTTATTCAAATGGTACCATTAAGTATTTATGTCCCAATGACTGGCTTGAGCATGTAAGCCATGGCATTTGCATGATGTCATATGCTCCAATTCCCCCTCCCCCATTCCCAATGGCTGCAGGCATGTATTTTACCTTTTCTATTACTTGGGTTTTATGGGACATCCTGGGGTAGGCAATGTAGATGGACACGTTTCTACTAAATTTGCCCTGCAGAGATTAAATGACCTGAAAAAATTGAGAGCATGAGATGGAAATAATTTATATTTTAGTCTGACCAGCGCACTGCAATTTTATCAAAAAGGCTGCATTTAGGTTTTATTTCTTGGCCATAAGTTCCCTATTAAGTAAATTGGTCTATTTTTATCATTACTGTGCTCATGACTTAACGTATCACAACTTCACTTTTTTTTTTTTTTAGTTTAAGCTTTGAAATCTCAGTATCAGGGTATTGGAAACATTGGTTACCAGTTCTTCCCTAGAGAGATGGTGAGCATAATTGTTGAGCTCCAAAAATATTATTCATTAGATGACAGCAAGCAAGCAAGAGAGAGAAAGGGGGAGAGAGCCCTTTAGTGGTTGTCCTTATTTTTTGCAGTTTAGATCTGGTGACCTAGTAAGTTTCCATCATTGAATATGTTATTGGGAAATTATCTACAGATTTAACTCTCCTGGTCAGTCTTTGTCAACAATACATATTCTTTTACTGTTCATGTCTAAAGTTTGGTAGGGAAAATATTGTATCATCTATGATCTGCAGAACTGGTTTCTAAGTATGGCAAATATGCACCAACACTATGCAAATAGGAATATGACAGTTTAAATTCAGCACATTGAAAGATTAAAAGGACTTCATAAGGTCTCAAGAAGAGTGTTGCAGAGTATTACTTATATACTACTAAAACTCTCTTTGTCATGACATGTACCTGAGTAAAATGGTGCATCGTAGGGCAACAACTTTTGAACCACGACACTTCAAATAGGCTAACTTAAAAATGCACCCAAAATTTGGAATCCCTGTCTGTGAGGGAATTAAATTTGGGGAGGTTGAGGAATTAAATTTGGGGAGGCTGCTACTGAGGTCGTGTGATTTTTATTTTCAATGTTCCATGACTTTCCCAGCCAGTCTCGCAACCCTTCACTCCCCCACCCAGCAGCAAGGAACTGACTTATCACACGGCTCTTAAAGAAGCAACATCTTTACGGTGCATAATATTTTTATTGCTTTATAAGCCCCTTCTGCAGCACACAAACATTTGCATGCCACTAAGTCTCATTTTTGTTCAGAAACTCAATATACAGGTACACGCATAATGCTCCATCCTCTTATAAGTAGCATATAAATGAATATACTACTTAGTTTTAGTAATATATATAAATAATACTCAGCAACACTCTTCTTGAGGTCTTACAAAGTCCTTTTTATTTTTTTTCAAACGGGTGTTGAATTTAATCTGTTATGTTTCTTCACAACAGATAGATTGGGCAGAAAGTCACCAAATGAGCTGTTGTGGCTATAGATGGAGTAGAAACTAGATCTCTCTGGTATCAGTCAAATAGATTAGTCCCTATACTTTAATCCTTGCCCATCCTGTTTCATTTTTAAACTGCTTCCTGCTCTGAAATTGAGTGTAGACCACTCCTGCCCTAACCCCCTGGAAGTCATGTGATTCTATTTTTAAATGGTCTCTGACAGTTTTCTGCAACACAATAGAGAACCCAACAGGTTTCTAAACTGTCCTGAGGTGAGAACAGCAACACAGAAACATTGTGATAAAAAGAAAAAAATCTTGTCAGCATAATTATGCCATGTAGAACAGGGCTGTCAAACTCCCGTCCCACAGGCCGGATGCGTCATGTGCTGGCCATGCCCACACCCGGTTTAGCGAAGGGGAATAAAGTCCCAATACGTCACATGATGCCGCCTTGATGATGTGAGTTTGACACCCCTGATGTAGAAAGAGTGGGGTATGTCGTGATCAAGAAACGACACCAAATGTCGGGATGTGACGAGGAGGAGAGATGAAGAAATGAAGGATGAAAGGGTGCATGTCTCCAGAATCACAAGGGAAGTTATAGAATGAGAAGACAAGAAAAGATGGAGGAAGAAAGGGAAGATCAGCTTGAAAATACATGGCACAGGGAGGAGGTGGAATATTATCTCATCCATTGGCCACCTCAAGAATTAGGGTGGGGTGCAGATCTCACTTGGAATATTTGTTGGTGGACCAAGATATATGATGGAACAATGTCAGGATGCCGTGATGTATATACAGATTCTAAGCTCTCTCTTTTTTTTTAATCAACAGTCAAATGATTGTCCAGATTTAATTACAGCAATAATCAATTTGAAGACAAAATTGTTCACGAAGTACCTCACTGTAACAACTGGTCTTTTTCATAAGTGTATTGCTTACATGCTAAGTGTGGAATACTAAAAGTGGGGTCTGACTCACATGCACTGCCTGCTGTGGCCTGATGAAGCATCCAAGCCAAGACCACAGGGTTATGATACTGTGCATTTGTGCAAGCCGAAATACTAGACCCAAATGAAGTTCTAGAACTGCATACATTGGTATTGAAGCACATGATCTGTATTGCAGCAAAATCTCAGCAGGTTGAGAAAGTGCTGCATGTAATAAGAAATGCCCAAAGCCTTTGTAGCAAAGATAATCATTGGTGTGTTAAAAAATGACATTGTCATGATTCTAAGAATTAAATTCTATTCATCAAAAAGTGAAGACATCCTTCATCAGTGGGCACAATTCCCAATACAGTCATGCTTTGTTGTCGATATATAAAGAAAACACAAGGGAAAACCATGGAGAATGTGCTGATTTATCTGGAGAACCGGTATCCCAGCATGGTCAGCTGTATGTCATTTTAACCCAAGGAACAAGTGAAAATGTTAAAAGAGTATTCTTAAAAATTAAAAATATTGATTGATCGGCAAAAGCATCCTTTGTTAAATCAAAAGCATCTATATTTGTTTTGCTACACATCTTTCTTTTTTAATAAAATGATGTTTTCTCCTTTGATTCTAAAAACAAATGTTCCATGTGAACATTCTGTTTCTCTATTTAGGTAAAGAAATATCTCTGAAAGGATGGCCCAGTGTGTCACGGCTTGTCTAGTCCCCATCTAAGACCACAACACTTGTTCTAAACTAATCATCAAAAATACTATGAGCTCACTGAGCTTAGCATCTTGAAGTAGAAACCAACAGCTTCTCTGGAAACACATGTTAAAATAAGCAATGTATAAAAATAAAAGCAAGGACTCTTAATATCCCCTTTCCCTATTTTTGGGTATGCTAGTGTTGTTTTTTTTAATGTCAGCTTTGGACACTCTCTGGTAAGAAGCTCAACTATCACAAGATATATTCTGACTGCGTATTCTGCAAAAAAATATAGCTTGGTCCTATGAACATTGATTCAGATTTTTTTTAAAAAATACAATTGGTACTCCCACCTATTCTCCAGGGAGCTCAAATTGGGAGTGTTGAGTTGTTACCTATAAATCACGTGTTTTCACAACAACCCTGTTTGAATGATTAACTTCTTCACTATCTCTGTATCTGAACTATATCTCTATAATCCCAATGATAGTTTTTAATTGCCTATACCCCACTAGATGGGGCAGCATTGCAGTCTTAGATCTATTTTGAAATATGTAAAACAAAAGGATTTTTTACAGATATCACCAGTACAGATAATTGTAAAAAGATCTGGAAAATTATTACAATGATCAAACATAGTGGAAACTGTTAAAGCCTACAAATTATTACTTTAACCCTCTATCTTGCAGGCTTTGTTAATAAGAATCATTGGAAGAAGGAGATAAGGAAACTTCTAGTATCCTAGAAGAAAACAAGATTTCTAGCATTTTTGTGCTATATATATTTTTTCATTTGTATTCCCCGTTCCATACCTCTGTTTAAAAGTAATCGTAGTAATCACATTCAAGTTTGAAACATGAATTTGTTTTACTCTTTTATGGCCTGTGCATTGATGGTCACTCGTCGATTCCACATTCTCTCTTTGAGAAACTGTTCCAAATAGTAGATCAGTGACAACATATTCCCGGTACCCTGATTGACTTTCCAAGTATGCCAAAATTGCAGCTGCTTCACTTCCCTCTCCTGGCAGAACTGGGCAGTCTATTCGACATGCGTATTTCAAATACTATTTAATGACTTCTCTTATCTGGAGCCCACACAGAAAATAAATTGCTATGTAGTATTCAATCTCTTTTCTATTCTATTGGGCAATGTGTTAAAAATGGGAGACATACTTCCTTAAGAAGAGAAATCGCAGTTGGAGGGGGGTTGTGGAGCTCCCAAGGTTTTTTTTTTTGACCTCCCTTTGATCAGTGAGACCTTTGAATGGAGAAACTGAACTCCATGAGATCTTCTGGCTGGCAGTGCCTCTGGAGAGGTACAAACCTGAAAATTTAGAGGAGGAAGTAATCCCACATGCATTTGAAAATGGCAATTAGGCCCTTCTTCAGTCTCTAGTAGCAAGAACAGCTGAGTCAATACCAAGAATGTCTCCAAGCAGCTCTAAGCAATTGATGATCTATTTCATGCAATGTTGCTGCTCTCTATTTTAAGGGAGGGGAAAAAATTAGATTAGTGCATGCTTGTCTTGTGGAGAACTTCAGGAGCTGTTAAGTGATGGAAACAGGTTGTCTCAGATCAATATTGCTGATGGGGATGGTTTACAGAGTTTCTGTATTAATGAATACTCTGAACTCAGTGTTTCTCGTGGAATCAGAATATTGGTTAGCATCTTGGTGTATTTCCATGCTGTGGATCAAATCTGGTGAGTTGTCCTATAGATACAGGGACATGCCTCTGCTGAGCAAGAAAGAAGCTGGTGAGTCAAAAAGAACCAGGAGGCAATCAAGACAGGTAAGAGGTCAGATGTGGCATTGCCGTGCAAGCCCTGCCCTTTTTGTGTGCGTGTTGTTCCATCTATATACAAAAGGGGAAAGCTTGCATTGTGATGCTACATCCAATATCCTGTCTGTTTGCCCCTAGGCCTCCAGTGATCACATGGAACAAAACCTCCAACCTCCATGGTCTTCAGCACATCTGCAGCTACCTTGGCTCTATTGGATAACCATATTCTTAAATTATTTCCCTCCCTGTAGCATGGAGTGAGACCAATACTGCCCAAGCAGGTCTCCTGTTTCCCTTCTACTGTAATTGGCCATGAGCCCATGGATTCAAACAATGTGGATGTTACATACCCCGTCAGGATGTTGACCATCTAGTGATGATGAAGGCGAGATGGAGACTGGAGACAGCCAAGTATGCCATCCTGGCAGAGATAGAGAAGTTGGGAATTTGTCAGTGCATTCAACTTTTTTTTCCCTTTTAGGACAACTTAACAGGAGAAATCGGTTAAATGAAAAACATACTTCAAGATCAATGGCTGCAACTTATAGGGAACATGGCCCCCAGTTGGCCTTGGAGTGGCTTGCCCATGGGCTCATTTCCCAAAACAGATGATTTCGGTATAATTAATGAGATTTCATTGTAAACTAATTCATTTTCAATAAAGTTTAAAGTTAAGTTTAAAGGTGTAAAATCATTAAAATTACTCTCTGTGGATTGAATTATTTTCCTTTTCTCTCACTTTAAAAAATACAGTTTGGTAGTGATCCTTGGAGAGTTTCTAAGGTATAATCGATGGTTTCAAGGACAATGTGGAATAATCCAACATTAAATGATCTATTGCTGGTCTAACTCTATAAATAAAAACGAGGAGACGGGTATTTGTTGTTTCTCTGATTCAGAATATATGTTAGGTAGCAGTGGCCATCAGAATCAGATCAAAGGTGATATGGTAATGCCAAAGAGCATAAACTAACTTACCGTATCTACTCGAGTATAAGCCGACCCGAGTATAAGCCGAGGTCCTAATTTTACCCAGGAAACCTGGGTCAAATTATTGACTCGAGTATAAGCCGATCAGCGCTTATACTCGAGTCGGCTTATATTAATCAGCTGATTTTCAGGCCTAAATTGATGCCTGCGTAGTGCGCCTGCACAGACATCAATTTAGGCCCGAAAATCGGCCCGCTTTCGGACCAAAATCGGCCCGTTTTCGGCCTTAAATCAGCTGATTTTCGGGCCTAAATTGATGCCCGCACAGCAGGCATCAATTTAGCCCTGAAAATTAGTTGATTCGAGTATAAGCCGAGCATGTTTTTTTCAGCCCTTTTTGAGGGCTGAAAAACTAGGCTTATATTCGAGTATATACAGTATATTTAAGTCATAAAAGATCTCTTGAAAAGCAGCAATATCTTCTGGTTACCCAAAACAATCTGAGAAGAGATAAATATAAATATAGATCTATTCACATTAGATGATTTTTCTTTTTTAATTCACTGGTTTGAATGTCGTTATTCAAAAAAACAACATTGAATGTATTCAGAAAATAAGGATGGCCAATCTGAAATGAACAAACTGTGTCAAACTCAGCTAATGTTGGTTTTAAAAATGATATCTATTTCTCAACATGACCAACAGGGAAAGTAGCATCAGCATAACTCTGGAGTGGAAAACACATATTTCAATTTCTTTTTCAATTCCTTTTTGTAGTGTGGATTATCAATGCAATTGATGGCAAGTCTACATTAGGTCTACAGAGGTCCCAAGCATAAGGGGAACTACCGTAGGAAGCATAGTTCCCTAGTCTCTGGATCTGTAGACCTGTATTGGTAGTCCTTGACTTACGATCACAATTAGGACCATAATTTCCAACCCTAAGCAAGACGGTTGCTAAGTGAGTTGCACCTGATTTTACAACCTTTTTCTGCCACATTGTTGAGTGAATCACTGCATTTGTTCAGTGAACCACACAGTCGTTAAGTGAATCTGCCTTCCCCCATTGATTTTTCCTATCAGAAGGTCACAAATGATGAACAGGTTACCCAGGACACTGCAACCATCATAAATACATATTGGTTTCCAAATACCAGAATTTTGATCATGTGACTGTGGGATGCTTGGACAGTCATAATGGCAAGGACTGGTTGTAAGTCTCTTTTTTCAGTGCTATTGTAACTTTGAACAGACACTACATGAATGGTTGTAAGTTACCTTTTGTTGAATGAGGGCACTTTGATATTAGACACTCTGATAAAATTAATTTTCCAGCTTCCCTGCCATCAAGTACCGATAAGTGTTAGCGGAGGTGGAAGTCAAGTAAGTGTTAGCAGCCACGTAAGTGTTAGCGGAGGTGGAAATTTGATTCAAAGATGCACCCATTTGGGAGTTTCTTCAAAATCTGAACTGATCTTGGAACACAGCTCAGAGTTTCTCTGAAGTCCCAGTTTGCCTTGTTTTCTCAGTGCCAATAACACTTTGTACATAGTAGGACATGGAAGGAGTTTATATATCTGTGCCTGAAAAGACAAGGAGGAACTCAAGGTTGCAGCCAGGCAATCCTCTTTTCAGGGGAAACAAGATGCTGAAATGGTTAACAACAAACTCAGGCACCATATAGACTGAAACATACAGTAGATGTAAATAGAAGATTAAAACCTCCCACTGTTGTTTCATCCCAGCCAAAACGTCTGAGAGGGCATTTACTAGCTCTTGCAAACAACAACTCTTTGATCAGCCACATACCAGTCAAGTAACACTTCTAAAGACCAGACATGTCAGGTCTGAGATGGGGCAGACTGGGAGAAACTCTGCCCTCCAAAGGTTTAAATTGTGTCAGCTCTTCAATGTCCCAACAGAAGAGAATATTCAATGTCCTTTGGAAACAGGCAACTTGGCTAGACCACTGACTGAGAGAGAGTGTAGGTAGAAGGACATGCAGTTTTACTTCTTGCTTATTTGGATGATCTCTATTTTTTTTTTTACTGATTGTAAAAATAAAAGAGAGAAGGGAACAAATCATAACCCAACATCACATCTCTGTAGTGAATTGACAATTTATATCAAGTAATAGAACTATGGTGACATAACTATAGAGAACATCACTACACTCAAAAGTGTTTCTTTCTCCAAGTCCAATGAGTCATGAAGACTGAATCTTTCATTTTCATCCCATCTGATCATTTTGTGTCCAGCTGTTCTGACAAAATTTGCCCATGTTACCTTTAGCTGAATATATGCACACTATTCTTTGATTGACAAAAGTCTTGAGTTTTATCCAACTATTTTAAAAAATTAATAATACATGAATTTTTAAAGAAGGGAATATGTTTGCTGTTAGTTTTATATCACTCATATCTCAAACAATGCCTTTAAGGGAAATCATACAGGAGATACACTAGAGCCAATATGATCAGGATGAGATGTGGATAGCCTTATGATTAATGGTCCACAGCTTAGCCAATGTTAAACATTGTTAACATTCTGTTTACATCTCTGGGGAAAGTTTAAACATGGCTTAATTCTTCATTGAAATTGAGTGATCTTAAAGTTATTTAAGACTAGAACAGTTCTTTAATTAAAAATAGTAAGGACCTTCTGAAGTCAGTGGGATCCATTAAGGCTGGGTTGGACCTTTAGGTTGATCATGCCCATAGTTGCTTGAAGGTCACTGACTAGGAGAATGCACAATGCCTACAAAAATCTTGATCCAGCCTTGTTGATTCTATTGGATTAAAGAAAAAATGTTTGTGGGGGGGAGCAGCTAGTAAAGATGGGGATAGTACTAGTATTCTGGGGCCTTAACATTTACTGAAGTAGCATCTACATCTATGCATGTACAGCATCCATAGACTTGAAATTAGAATGACATTTTTTGCAGTGTGGGATATTTTCAACACTATAAAGTATTACCTATATAAGGGAGTGATTGGAAGGCCTAGAGGTGAAGATGCTCGCCTAACACTCAGAAGGTTGAGAGTTCAATTCTAGTAGACAGTTACAGTTGTTTATCAGGGTGCAAAGAAGACATATTTGCTGCAAATTCCGCATAGGCACCAGGAAGGGCATCCGGCTAGTAAATTCTCAGCTCCATTCAATTGTCCTGACTCCACCCCAATAAAAGAGATTATAGGGTCATAAAAAGAAAAAAAAAGTATGATATAATGCTGAATCATTATTTTTTTGTATTCAGAGACATCCAAAAATTCCAGATGTCTGCTGCAACCATACAATTAAAGCCCCATTCCTTGGGTTGCATACTTTGATCACATGATCATGTGTGCCATCTTGAATATTATGACACCTTGGGGATTCATCTGTTTGCATTGTTACTTTATTGTAACAATCAGATTTTAGGATCTGAGTTCAACAAACATCTTACCAATCATATGTATTCTAGACTATTAAAATGATCTTCAGTGATTAATTACATTGTTCTGTTAATCTTTGAGGCTGTCACTGAATTACATCCATAAAGCAAAAATGGAAAAAATGAAAGGAAGGAAGGAAAGAAGGAAGGAAGGAAGGAAGGAAAACCTAGTATTAAAATATTTGTACCAGAGATTGGTAGGCAATTCATGTGTGTATATATATGTACCGGTATGTATTTGTACACACACACAGTAGCTTCAACTAAACAACTCACCAAAGAATTTCTAAAATTTATCTTACATGCCTCATAAAATCAGCAGGGACTTGTCTTAGTCATGTTAATCGGAAAATCTACCAATTCATTGTTCTCAATGAATATATTCTGAATAAGACCACATCCAACTCTGAACCTGCATGTGTTTAAAAAGTGGTCACATCTGGCATAGGAATGAGGAACCATCCTCAACTAGTTTCAGCTCCCCCCCCCCCTCAACCAGTGAGCTGTGGCCATTGATTCTCATGCAAATGGATGGGTGATGTGAACAGATGTGAAACATTTTGTCCCGTTCTAGTTGGCTTGTAAAGAAATAATGTAACTAGGGGACATGTTGGTGGGCAGCAGGGGAGGGTTAGAGAAGAAATACAAGAAAGAACAATGGCTTTCTCCCTTGGTGGCCCAGAACAATGAAGCCTATGTCAGCTTGTGCCAAAATCTTAGCCCTGTAAAGTGGGACTGGTAATGGCAGGATCTAGGTACAGCACGCACAGAGATATTATAAATACAGGGAAGTGTGAGAGCCATGTCATGTCCAGCGGGGAATAATCAATCATCCCTTTCCTGTCCTGAGTTTATAAAGCAATTCTTAACAGCACTTAAATGGTTTACTCAAGCAGCAGAGAAAAAGCTTACAGCATGCTTCAAGTATGTTGCCTTTGCTATGGTGGAGATGCAGTGGTGCTCGAGCAGACATTCTCTTTCCCCCTCCCCACCCTGCCTAGTCCACCCAAAAACCCCATGAAAAGCTCACGCACCAAATTAAAATTATACTTTATCTTGGATCTTCTTCTGAGAGGAAATGTTGCGTGTATTTTTTGCATCACAACAGTTTGGTTTAGAGTGTATAGGAACCACTCTAGATTTAAAAATGTGTCAACAAGAAGCAAGAACCCCCCTAACATTTTGCTTATGAGAATAAAGGGTCCTCCACCCCTCACCCCCACCCCCTACACACACACTTTTCAGGTTTTAAAAGGCTTCTTTCTTCATCCATTCCTGACTGATGTGGATGGATGGATGGATGGATGGATGGATGGATGGATGGATGGATGGATGGATGGATGGATGGGTGGATGGGTGGATGGGTGGATGGATGGACGGACTGATGATGGAGAACTATGAATAGGAAGCTTACTTCTATCTTAGTGAACTTCCAAAGCAATTTGGAATAAAAAGGAGGGAAAGCATACAGAAAAATAAAAATAAAACCACACTGCCTTGAGAAAAATAATCTGATTAAATGAAAAAGCTTAGGTTAATAAAAGTCATCTCTTCAACCCCTCAAAATCATATAAATTGATAGTTAGCAAGGTTCCTCAAGAGACCTCCCTTAATGGGTTTTGGCATTTTAAACATACTTGTTGCTCTGTCCTGTCTTAGGACAGTTAAGATACTTTAGCATTTCTAACAAGCAAGTAGGAAGAGATTTCTTACAACCTGCTATGTGTTCCTTCTGCCACTGTAGCTATTGATGAACCTTCCTTGTAAGTAAAGTCTTCCTCGTAAATAGACACACAGGAATGTTAAACACAAGATATCTAAATGGGTTAATTTTACGATATGTTTTGGATACAGGTTGTAGCATAGAGCAATACATTTGAAAGAAAGTTTATCCTGCAGCCAATCCCTTTCAAAGGCAGAAGCAGCTTAATAGAAGTCTGTATCACATATTTCATCCACATGTCCTGATGTTTCTTGTTTTCAATCTGGCCATCAAAAGCAGCCTGGGAGATCATAGTATTCTCAGGGTTTATGTGGAAAAATTAGAATATTCATGTTTATAAAATAAATACTCTCAGCAAATAAGGAGAGGCAGGCAAGAAAAGCAGGTCTGAGTTATCCTGCCTGCCCATGTTTCTTGAGCAAGGTTTTTTTTAAAAAAAGCTCAAGGTCCCCACTAGGAAACTAACGATAGCATTAAGAACTGTGCTGTGCCCCACTGTCAGTAATGTTATTGTATTTCTTAGCAAGTCAATTAGCTCCAATGAGTAGCTCCATCAGGCAACTGCCGTGTCTTTCTTTCGCTGCATGGCTCATGGCTCGCCATCCAAAATTTATGAACTCCCTTGGATGACATCTGTTTGCTGTTTTGCTTGTGATATTTGTAACAAGGATATGCTCTGCAGAACATACACTGTCCCCTTCGATGCTATAATCGACTCCGGCCGTGATGCTTCCAGGGAAGAAAAAAAAAGACAAATAATCTGACCCCACAGCTGAAATATACCTGGTGGAAACAGCTGTCATATCAACCTGCTCTTATTTCCTACAAAATATAACCTGGGCTCAAGGAGAGGTTATTATGAATTGGAAAGATCCTTCCTAAGTAACTAGCTACAGTTTCCCATTTCCTTTCTTCACTTTCTCCAGTGGGTCAGCAAGAAAGAAATGAAATTAACACTGAAATTGGTGATATATTAATTTAGCCAGTTCTTGCTTTGTGTGTCCCTCTGGACCCATGTGTGAATCCACCAAAGCCCCTCAAATTTGCTAGAAGCAAATGACCCGCACTGACTCTCTGATTCCTTGCAAAATCAGACAGCAAAACTAAGAGGTAAAGAATGCCAAGTCTTCCTACAGCTTTAGCTTGCCTTAAACTGCATAAATCCCTCTTCCTCTCAGATCTGTTTTTCTTACTTGTATCATGTCATTTTATGATTGTTCCATCCTCTTGTGTCCCCTGATCATTAAGAAAGAAACATTTTAAAGAAACTACAGACAGGTTTCCTCCAATTTATGATGAAGGAAGATTTTTCATAAATGTTTTGCTACGAATATACAAGTCTACAAAAAAATTCCTTTTTTTATTTTTCAAATTTTCCAACTTAAAGGTTATTCTGTTCTTTACTCAACTTCTGTCACTTAAAAAAAGTTTCATGCATAATTTGGTGCACCTGCATTTTCATTTGCACATTTCCTTATGCATATTTTGAGAAGCAGTTTGTCTGATACAACGCATTTCATATATTATTTTTCATCAAAATCAGCATTGCTTTGCACATTTTCCTGAATATATACATTTTCATTTCCTTTTATTAAAAAAGCGTTGCAAAATTTGTCTTTTCGAAGACATTAGAACTTCACATTAACATGTCAATCAAATATATGCCTCTCCATTCCCATTTTGCACAGAATTTAGAATTTGGGTAACTAGATAAAGATGTCATCAGAGCCAATTATCTATTGATATTTCTTTTTTGGGATGAACACCAGGGCTTCTCTTAATCCTTGCAATTGAAAGGAAAAATATAAACCTCTAACAGCATTCATCTGATATTCATATTCTCCAGCTTTGCCATGTGACAGGTCATAATTTGAAGATTTCTTCTACCTTCCCTAGTGATAGCTTGAAGATAAACTAAAAATAAATATTCAATGGCTCTTTTGAGATGGTCTAGGTAAAAGTACACTTTATTTTCTTTAATACTTTACTTATGACAACTTTTTCCACACTAAAAATGCATAGTCTGTATATATAATCTTTCATATATGAGGGGACCATGCAACAAGCCAGATGAGTTCTGTTACCCAGTTCTGTAATTCCTCTGACAATGGCATACAATGGAATGGCCCATTTTATTCAGTTGGTTTCACAAATTGATAGATAACCCCTTTTAATATTTTCAAGGTTTACCGTATATACTCAAGTATAAGCCGACTCGAGTATAAGCCGAGGTCCTAATTTTACCCAGGAAAACCAGGTAAAGT
>JANHJO010002432.1:150052-160069 GCA_032468235.1 Pseudoxyrhopus heterurus | reverse complement strand
AAGGAAAGGAAAGGAAAGGAAAGGAAAGGAAAGGAAAGGAAAGGAAAGGAAAGGAAAGGAAAGGAAAGGAAAGGAATTTTTGATCCTCTGATGTGTCTTTGTATTTCCTAATATTTTCTGCAAAGCAAGAATGATAACAGCTTTCTGAATAAAAAATGGAACCCATCTGCAGTCTGATATATCTTTTCTGGTGAATAGTTTCCTTCTCTTATCAGGGAAAGTGTAATGATTAAAAAAATGCCTGGAATATCCCAAATCTCCAACAGAAATCAGGTCTGGTCATTTGGAAAATAAGTAATGAACATCATTTGTCAATGTCACTGTTAAGTGATGAGTTTTCATATGTTTAAGACCCGAGAAATATGTCATCTTTATTCTCAAGTTTGTTTTGGGATCTGTTAATTTAATTAAATCTCCATTGCTGAAGCTTCATAAAAAGAGATGAAGCATGAAAGGTGCCCAGTTTGTTGCACTGGATAATTAAAAGAACAAGGATAAGGTGAGATGGAGTTGAAGGAGTAACTAGCTAGAAGTATGCTTCATTCCTTAGAAGATCAGTATTGAAACAGAGCTTATGAACACGAGCCATTAAAATTAATCGCATTTCTCTATTAAACCTGTTTTATAATTGTGTAACTAACTGTTAGCCTTAGGTTTATACCCAACGGAATTCAAAAAGACAAGAATTACACATCCTATTTAGTTCAGTAGCAAAAACTTAAATTCTAATCCACAAATACTTAAAAGAATGGGGATGGAGGCAAATTAATTTCTAGAACTGAAGCAGCCTTGGGTCCAAGCCCTAACACTAAGCCTAAACCCAACAATTAAGATCCTCCAAGTCTAAGATCTATAGCAGGGCTGTCAAACTCACAGCCTGCGGGCAGGATACGTCACATGCTGGCCACACCCCTGTCCAATTTAGCAAAGGGGGAAAAAGTCCCAATACATCACATGACACTGCCGTGACGACGCAAGTTTGACACCCCTGATCTATAGTATATTCCCAGAGACTGAGTTCCAGCATCTTCATGCCCAAAATCATGTACTCTACTGAATCTATTTGCTAATGTAGACAATGTTCCCAAGCAAAAAAATAAATAAACCAATAAGTTGTCACAGAATGATTGGTCTTTCAGGTAGAACAGTCCTTTTTGCATTACTCCACACTTTCTCAGAACCCAGAGCCTGAGAAGGGTGGTCAGGCCCAATCAAAATAACTCAGCTGAATCTGCCTCTTTATAGTATAGTACGTTTATTCTCTAAGCTCTGTCCGGGGTCCTGAAAGAGCTTCCTCCAGCTACCACATCTAGTGCTCAATCTTGCATCCACTTCCTCTGTTTTATGTAACATGACAGACCTGCACCTTCCCAATGCATCCCAGTTACCAGGCCTGGCCAATCAAACTCTATGGGGATTCAGAGGTCAGTTTTGAGCAAAAAATATCTTATTGGGTGGGATTCTATGAAGCATTAAGAAACATAATGGTTTCTACATGAGGTTTTTCTGTATGATTCAAATCTCCATAAAAAATTTGCATAGAGGAGCAAAAGTCTATGCTGCTGGTTCTGCCAAATGATGTTAGCAGGACATATTTGTTTCTTCCATGCATCCCCTTTTGTCAATCTTACAATTTGATAAGAAGATAAATCTATTCCCACAGTTTCTGTCTCTCTGTCTCTCCCTCCCTCTCTCCCCCACTCTCAATCTCTCTCCCTCCCTCCCTCTCTCCCCTCCCCATCCTCTCTTTCAATTTCTCTCTCACACACACCCAAACACATTCTTTTCTGGTAGAAGCAAAAACAGAACAAGGGTGGCAGTACTATTTTTGTTCTGAAATGATGTGAAATCTCTCAACACTATCAGGTAATGTGGATAGTGGGAGAATTATATATGCAGGAAGTGATTATGAACTTGACCAGAAATTCCTCTTGCCCTTTCCAGATGCCTATGTATAAATAGAAAGCAAGGGAACTTTTATAGGTAACGCCAAGGGTTCTTATATTAGAAACGTGGCATTTATGAATGCTGGTATGACAAAAACCAGAAGCAAGCATATTTTCTTCTTTTAAAATGGAATGTTCATTGTATCTAATTTAATTTGATCTTCAAATAAAGATAGTACGGCAACCAACTGAAGCATGACTGGGGATGTCTGTGCCATCTAATGTGTTTGGATACTAAATCAACTGCACAGATATATCGTGACAGGTCTCTTTTATGTTTTCCCTTATTGCCTGCCAAAAGAAGGCATCTGTGAAATCTGGAAAACATAAGCAAGCAAGGGAGGGGAGTCTCAGATGATATTTTCTAGTATGGGTACTGCTATATTTTGATATTTTCTTCTTGCAAGTAACTTTGCCTTGATGATTTTTTGCAGGTTTACTCCATTCCACTGCAGACAGTGCTTTTTTTTTAAAGGCAGTGAGAATAATTTGTAGATTTTGATAACAATCCTATCAAAAGCCCATATTAAATCATTGATTCAGTTTGAATTCTTGAAGCTGATGGATCTAATGTCATTTTATCTGGACTGCTTTTGTCCTTGAATGGGAACATTAATTTTTGTAAAGCTAAATTGAAACACCTAGCCTTTTTTTTAATCACCAAAAGCCCAGCAGACTCTATTCTTTTTTTTCCCCAAATTTTTTATTTGTTTTATTGTATAGCATGTAAAAATTCAATTTCAATCAAACAGTGTGTTGTCTGGCTACAATTATGTTTAGGAAATCATAATCAAAATGTTTACAATAATATTCATCACATTGATATTAATACAATAATAATAGTAACATTTTACTTATGTTCTTTAACAAATCTGCTTTATAACATTAGTCCTTTTTGTATCCCCATGTTTCTAACTTCTGTTTTTATTATCTAACCATTGATAAAATAAGTCCCATGTCAACAAATATTCAGTATCTTCTTTTTCCTTAATTGTAAGCATTAATCTGTCCATTTCTGCACATTCTAATATGTTTTTAATTACACTCTTGTCTATCAGGATCTCTTTGCTTTTCCATTGCTGTGCAAATACAATTCTGGCTGCAGTTAGTACGTGTAAAATCAAATATATATTTCTTTTGTCATACTTTTCCGGTAGGATGGCCAATTCAATCAGCATATCCTTGGGCTGTAGCTGAGTCTGGAAAGTTGAAAAATATCCTGTAAAAAAAGTAACAAAACAAAATAAAACAAAAGGAAGTAAAAAAAAGCACACACATGTCCAAGAAGTCATCAATGCAGACTTTACATTCATATATGTGCTTTCACCATCAGTTTGTTTGAATCAAAATGATCCAGATCAGACAATCAATACAATTAATGAAAAAGATTTGATGGCTTGAATAGGATCAGTATCCCAAACTGAACTGAATCTTTTCTCCTTTTTGCTGTGTGTTCATACTGCAGCCTGCAAATATATACTAATTCAGCTCAATATCCAAACACATTGATCAAACTAATTAGGGAAAAAGAATCTGGGATTTGATTTCATTTTCAGTTTTAACTGAAAATGAAAACATTTATTTCAGCCTGAGCAATCGATAACAGCACAGCTATTAATTAAAAGAAAAAGAAAGCGTCAAGGCAGTGTACAAGAGAGATGTACTATTTCTAATTGACATACCACTGATTAAATAGAATGGAGTATCATGTTGGTTATTAACTATACTTCGTTTCTGTGAAGAGAATTTGAAGGAAGGGAGCATAAGGCACACATGCGTGTGTGTGTGCATACACACACACACACATCTGAAATAGGGCACATCTCAGAATTTACAATGTGCCAGCTTGGAGATACTAATGATCCAAACCTCTGAGGTGTTTCCTCATAAATTGTTTCAATCAGGTTTAATTTTTATGGGAAAAGTTATTACAATAAATATAAGGGAATTGCAGGCAATGAGGCCATGGAATTTCCTTTTAAAAGCCTTCTAAGACAGCGATCATCTTTAAGACATTTTGCTTCCATATGCACACCAATGTCTGCAGTCTGAACAAAGAGACTTTTATGGAGACCATGATTGCCTCCAGCTGACAGTGCTCTCTCCCATAGGGAGTGTCCTTCTCATATACAAATCCCTAAGCATCCAAAATCATCTTTTGACAGAAAAATGACTAAATTATTCACGATTGGTTTTGCCTCAGAAAGAGGCGATAGAGAAGTTTTCAACATCTCCAAAAGGCAGTGAAGTTTATTGTGGGTGTTGAATAGGAAACAATGTATAAAATAAGAGTGGGATGAAACAGTATATAACAAAGATTAAATTTATTTACCAATCCTTAGGGTACAATGATTTAAATCAGTACAAGTGACTAATGATATAGCAATAGCACTTAGACCAGGGGTGTCAAACTTGCATCATCACGGTGGCATCCCATGACATATCAGGATTTTTTTCCCCGTTGCTAAACCAGGCAGTGGTGTGGCCAATGTGTGACTCCTCTGGCCTGCGGGCTGCGAGTTTGACAGCCCTAACTTAGACATATATACTATGCCACAGTGTTTTACAGCCTTCTCTAAGCGGTTTACAGTGTCAGCATATTGCCCCCAACAATTTGGGTCCTCATTTTACCCACCTTGAAAGGATGGAAGGCTGAGTCAATTTTGAGCCTGCCAGGATCCAACTCCAGGCTGTGGACAGAGTTACTCTGCAATACTGAATTGTGACTATTGTGGTATCATTGGAATTGATTTTAACAATTATTACACAAAATTAAAAATAATAATAAGTGGTTTAACAAACCACCCTGAAAATTCTTACCAAGAAAACTGCAGGGATTTGTCCCTGCAGTCACCAGGAGGAAAAATAACAGGTGGCCCTCCCCCCTCCCTCTCCCCAAAATAATACCTTTCACTGACTCTAACCCAACTTATCTCCATCCTTTTCAAATTCTCCCAGAACTTCTTCACTTCTATGCATGGATTGGCCCTAATTAAGATATACCAACAGTGTCTAATGTTGCAAGCATTGGCCAACTGAGATGACTAGTGGATGTATTAATGCATAAGATACCCTCAGTGCCAGTATTTATACAACACTCAAGGACAGATGAACTGTATGCTAAAGTTATATTACTCCACATTTGTAGAATATACTGTATCAAGCCATAACAAGTGTCCACCATTTGATGGGTGACTGATGGACATGCCTATACCAAGCTGTGTCGCTTTACTGTCAATTACTATCAATTTCATCATTTATTGAACCATGAGAATATAGTCTACAAAATGGGGCTACATGATCCAAGAAAGTGAGATTAAGAAGACAGAACAAAAATCTTAGTTATTAACTTGATATTGAGCTATTTTATTTATATCCTGCCTTAACTATAACTCTAAACTCAGCATTTTACTGTAAATGAAAAAAAAAAACCTAGTCTAACTACTGGTACTTGCAATGCCAGTAGTGGTCATTGCCACTTGTACCTCAAAGCTTAAGGAAGAAGAAACAATTGGGGGGGAAAATGTTCCTTTAATCATCAGGAAAGCCTTCAGACCCAAAACTGATCTTTCTTATGGGAGAGGAAATAGGAAGAATTTATAGACAAGTAGATATAGACAAGTAGAATCTGCTGATTCTACTACTTCACTTCTTGACCACAGAAACATTTAAAACATGAGTGATCTCTGAAATAGCTAGAAAATAAAGATGGTTCTCTTTCCCACAGGGCTTTAAAAACCTGCAAAGAAGGATTTGCTAAAGTCTGTTGTATTCAAATAATTTGTCAAGCTATTATTTGGCATGACCTTTCAATGGCCAGGAACAGGAGTTCAGCAAGAGATGTTCAAAACAAATGAGTGAAGAAGCTCACCTTCTCAGTGACACTGGATGACAGGTATTATTCTGATGTCCTGAATACAGTGTTGAGTGCTCTGTTTACCAAACCACCAATCATGCTCGGCTACAACTATATAGTTCATTGCCAAAAGTAAAAAAGGTTGGTGTCTGCTGTTTCCAATGAAAAATGCCTTTGAGCTTAGAGTTTGTGTCTGCTCATTTTTTTTTACTCTACCCGCAAAGAAATCCATTGCTTATGGAAAGTATTATTCTTGCACAGGAATAATCTCATTCTTCCATTCCTTATTTGTAGACTGAAGAAAATGACCTTCTGTGTTCATTGCCTTTCTGGAACTAGTAGCACCCGTTTCCGAAATTATTTTAAGCATACTGCTCCTATGGCTGTGCAGTTATTCAAGTAAGTAACTTTAATGCATTTCCAAACCTAAATTTCTTCTATTGTTTCTACAAGTAAATATCCTAATGCTGATATTCCATAAATATAGCATTTTTATTTGAGAATCTGAGTTTACATAACACACATTCCTGGGTGCATTGTGCATGCCAGCGTTTATGAAACACATAAGGTACTTATTTTCCTTAAATACACTGCAAATTATGTAGCTGGACTTTATTTTTGAGCTTACAGGATTCAGGTTGTTTTATTGTTTTATTTTTACTGATATGCAAGTTTCTCCAAAGTTTCTTCCACTTTAAGGGCATGACTACATCCCGTCCAATAGGATGTGCTGGATGTCAGCCTTCTAGTTACTGGAAACTAATTCCAAGTGACTGGATTATTGGTAAACTAAAATCTAATATCAAGAATTGAAGCATCTTCTGGGATAACTAAAATATTCAATTTGCTTTTATCAACATGTATATACCAAATACAGCAAAGTATATGACAGAGCCAGAGCTGGCAGTGGTGAGGAGGAAGAAATTTGAAAGAAGAAAAAATGTAAATTGAGAGTTAAAAATATCTGGTGTGTATACATGCTTCAACTGTAAAATGGAAAGACCAGCTGCTGTGTCTCCAAAGATGGATATATATATATATAGTATATGTGTGTATGTGTGTGCATGCACACACACACAAACATACAGCTTTACTTGTAAATGTTTGGAGAAAAGAGTTGCCAAGATTGGAGATCCCTGAACTAAGCAGTCTTCCCTCTTCTGTCTCCTGGTGAGGTCAACCAACTAAGAACTAAGGCTGTTTCATCATGGCCTAACATCTATTAAATTTAGAAAAGGCTACCACGAAAAGGTTACCATAGGGTACAAAAACCAGGACAACACCTCCACTATTTGCCAAGAAAAACAACAACAGCAATCTAATGCTAAACATTCACTCCTAGTTTTTTTAAAAAATTTCCAGCTAGACAATTGAACCTCAGCAAATTTGCAGGGACTATGTTCTGCTCTCAGAAATTTCTTTTAGAAGCATGGAAAGAGCTTTCTTAACTGGGATAGGTAATGGAAGTATGAGAAAAGGGAAAGAAATGGAAAACATTCTCCTTTCTGAGCAAGGGGAACGAGGAAATGTGCTTTACCATTTCTGATGGGTTGTTTTTTTTTTGCTGCACGGGCCATAAACCTCTTAAATAGTGATGACGGGCAAGCTCTGATGGAGAATTAATAACCTTTTAACTCAGCTTCGTTAATGAGTGAGGTTGTGGCAAATTTTAGACCTTTTAAGACACATTACATCAGCATTCATTGGTCATTAACCACAGGGGCTCAAAGTTGCTTTGTGAAAAGCAGCTTACACAAGAATGTGTTTCCAGTAAGAAGAGATGGGAAATGATGCTTCATTTGGGGACCATCTGGTGATCTTAACTGGAATGTTAGCATATCTGCAATTTATCTGCAATTTATCACAATAAGTGCAAATATGCTAACATTCCAAGGAACATCATTGGGCAAATAATGGGGTTTGGCAGGGCAAAAATTGCCCTAAAAATAGCATCTCTCTTTCCTTGGACAGGACACCAATGGCAGTGATAATACCACTACCCTTCAAGGATATTTGTTTCATAGTTGCTTCAAAGCCAGTTGTGCAACTATCTTATTATTCACACCTGAACAAGCATTATTAATTTTCCCCAGTGAAATGTTCCTCCATTGCAATAGCAAAAGATGTCCCTTATTTCTGGACCCAATTCCTCATTGAAGCCATATAAGTCTATAGAAAAAAAAAAGACTGTTTAGATTAGGCTAAAGGCCCATATAGTTCAGCATTCTGTATTAAGAGCATATTTATGTTAGGACATGAGGAAAAGGGTCTCTTCCACTGTTGCTCCCCAGCAGCTAGAATTAAAGGGATGCCACCTGTGACTTAGGAGATAGTTGGAGATAGATCTAGACAATCTAGAGATCAATAATTAGTCTCTTTCCAATTTTAAAACCATCAAAAGGAGAAAAAGGAGGAGGAGGAGGAAGAAAACAATGTAGATATGAATATGGAAAACAAGATATAAAACAAAAACCATGCACAGGTCCCTCAGACACAGTATTCAAGTTGTGATTGTAGAACATGCCCAGAACATGATGACTGGGAAGGAGGAGAGTGGCAATTTAAGACGTTGCAATTTAACACGTCTTTAGTGCAGGAGAGTGGAAACGCTCAAGTATGTCTATCTATAGCTTTTTCTTCTTTTTCCCTTTCCTCTTCCCTTGATTTTTGGTTTAATATAGAAGGGAATTGTTTTGTGTAACATTGAATCCTAATGAGGTTATGGATTTAGGGTTTGATGTCCCAGAGAATCTCATTTCTAGCTAGCCTGCCACTGCCCCTTAATACCCTTCCTTGTATCTCTGTAATGCCTGACTGAGATCTGGCAATGCAGTAGCAAAAAGAAGCAGTGAATAGCAATAGCACTTAGACTTATATACCGCTTTACAGTGCTTTACAGCCCTCTCTAAGCAGTTTTACAGAGTCAGCATATTGCCCCCAACAATCTGGGTCCTCCTTTTACCCACCTCGGAAGGATAGAAGGCTGAGTCAACATTGAGCCTGGTGAGATTTGAACTGCCAAATTGCAGACCGCCAGCAGGCAACAGAAGGACCCCGCAGTATTGCACTCTAACCACTGCACCACCGTGGCTCATAATAATAGAACAACAACAATAATAATAACAACAACAACAATAAAAAACAACCTATTATTCCTAGGTATGTTCTATATATGAGATTTGTTTTAATGATGAGTGTAAATCAACAAATAGAAAAGGCCTTTTGAAACAGAAAAAAGGCACTGGTTTGGATCGCTATCCTGTGATTCAGGTGAAATTAGCTTCCTTCCCTCTGCAATCCATATAGATTATGCATCCCAGTTCATTAAACAGGTTCAAGAGTCCTAACAGTAGCTGCAAGTTGAGGCTAGATGCTTTCCATTAATTGTTCCACTGTAGATAAAGCCAAGAAATAGGAAGACATTTGACTCAGGTTTGGGGGAGTGATAATTAGTGGAGTAATGGTTTTCCTTTTGCTCCCAAAAGACCCTGTGAAAGGAGAATTCTTTATTGATCTGACTGCACACAAACACCTCCATACACTATTACATTCATAGGGTGACGTGGACAGAGGCTTTGGTCAAGGCAATCAAGTGCAGTATTTTTTTCCCTAGCTTCCAACAATGAAGAATGAACTGCCTCCGGCTATAGATTGCAGCTTTCATACCTTGGTCATTATTCTTTCTTTCCTCTGTGCCAAAAAAGGAAATGCTTCTGTGGTTTTGGTATCATTTTCAGTCAGCCATATAATCATGTATATTATTTTTCTTCTATTGCCTTCCCTTCTAGCTGCTTTTGCTGACAGCCAAATACAATATTGTATATTGGGAAGAGAGGTTTAATGATGATTGTATGCCGAGACTAAATGTTGATAAAATTGCTCTCAACATTTGTGTACATTTGGATGTACTGGAAACAAAGTTTTCACCCAAGTTGAATACAAGTAAATCTTCGACTTATAACACTTCATCTAGTGACCATCCTAAGTTACAACACCACTGAAAAAAGTTACTTATGCAGGGGTGGGTTTCAACAGGTGTAACAACTGGTTTGGTGTTTTTTTTTTGTAAAAAAAAAATTGCCCTCCCACGTGCCTGGAGCCTCTAGCTACCTTTATTTGCTGTGTTTTCAGCACAGCTGATGATCGGGAAAGCCTGCCTTAGCTGTTGTTCTGCATAGGGGCTGCTGCAGGAAGTTTGTTTCTTTAAAAAACAAA
>JANHJO010002432.1:37697-58174 GCA_032468235.1 Pseudoxyrhopus heterurus | reverse complement strand
GGTTTAGTGCAGGGAGAAAAAGTTTCAATACATCACGTGACAACGCTGTGATGACGTGAGTTTGACACCCCTTATATAAATGATGTATATATTAAAAAGTGTATGTAACTGATGCGCTTTATTTTTTACTTTTTCTATATCCACTTTAACTTCAATATCATCAAAATTATAATGTGGTCCTCAAGACTTTTCCAAAATAAAATAATGAATTGGATCGCTCATTTGGTTGGCTCTGTATCAACATGGTGTTTGAGACAGTGGGAAATTGCACAGATGCAGGGAGGAAGAAGCAAAAAAGAAAAGTGTTGAAATAATCATGTCCCTATTTCTGATTCTGAAGTGTTGGTAGCTGTATTGTAACATGTTGTTAAAGCTTTAAATTGACCAGACTAAATCTCCTTAATCCAGGTATTAAATAGGAAATCAGAATGATTACCCAACTTTGTAAATATCCAAAATAGGCTCCAAAATAATTCTACAAAAAAGCATTTTAGAAGAAAAGCATTATCACCCCAGAAATTAGGATACAAAATAATGAATTGTAGCAAAAGAAAGCAAATTCCTGTGGAGAAAAACGACTTCAGTAGTTTGACAATTAAATCAGTTACTTAGAGGTGACTGACTTCTTTTTGCTGGATGTGGTCAAGCAAAAGTGAGACAGCCATCCATGCACACCCATGCTCCCTGTTACATAAGCATATTTAACTTAAAAGTAGACGCATTTAACCATTTTTGCCTTCTTCTAAACTTTATATTTTTATTTGCTGTTTTTGTATTTTAATCTTTTATTGTACATCAACCAGAGTCCCACTTTGTGGGAGATGGATGGTTCAAAAATGAGAAAAATAAATATTATTTATGAATGATGATGTCAGGATACATGTGATATTTTGACCTCATTGTAGTTTGTTACAGCTATTGCTGTGTTTGGATGTTTCTTTTTGGAGTCCTGCAGGAACAGCAGATTTGTCTGAAAGTCTTACATGATTCTTTCAAACACCATGATTCTATTTGTGTTATGTCCATCCAGGAGCACACGACAATGCATATAGCTCTTCCTCCAAACCCTTTCTTGCAATTTCCCTGTGAATTGAACTAAAGGAAAGCGAGCAGCCCAAAGTCATCCAAGAAATCTTCCTGACTGGGAGTGGACTTCATAATAGTACCTATAGTACCTTATGTTATCTATAGTACCTTAAGCTATATGCTATGTGTTGACTCACAGAGGGGGAGCAGTGTTAAAAATGGATGAAACATTGCATTTTGCTCTGATCCGTAATTTTTTATCTGTAATAAAAATAGGCTACTCTTCATGGCATTGATTCCTATCAATATGTGCAATACTGATCAAAGAATGCAGCAGCATGAACATCAGATCAACTGTTCTTTATTTTAATATTATTTTTCAAACACTAATATACTGATAGACAACACACTCTTTGTGCACATGAGGGTTCCCGAGAGTGAGAATCTGATCTGAACAATGATTAGTGAAAGCGGTTTTATAACTATAACAGAAAGCAAATTTATTTAAAAGGAGTAAACATCAACATAGACAAAGCCTAGCATCAAGCTAACTATTGTATATTATGTAGAAGAAAATGTAACAGCATGAGTTCTGCGTATGTATGTTTGCACACACATCTACAAAGAAAAGGAAATAGCCTCACTTTAGCAATCTTCAGACAAAGAGTAGGCACAATAGTAGAAATAGAGAGGACACAAAGTAAATTCTTAACACAATATCTTCTCCTTATTGTACTGTCCTCTTATGGTCCATACACTAATACTGAAGTATGTTGAATTTAGGCCTTCAATATGATGTAACTAAATATATTACAAACTACTAACTTATTATTTTGCTCAAACAAGAGTATTAACCAGCGGTTTCTTTATCTGTAGTTTATTTCCAAAACTCAGAATCTGTCTATGTTTAAGTTTTTAATTTCTGCTTAGAATCTTGTATTACCTGCAAAAATGTAGAAGTCCCTGGTCAAAATCTAAGTTTCAATGAATACATAAGTACCGGTAAATAAAAGCTGATGTAACTGCTGCATGATACAAAATTACATATGACATATTTCTGCAAATGTGAATGCATCCTGTTTATTAATTCAAAATACGAAAATTGTGAATATGATAGCTGTAGATGTTTTAACATGCTTCCAGTTTGTGTAGTGATATTTTGGCATATGTAAAGTTTTAAAATGACCCAAAATGGTAATTAACTTGTCAGGCCTATAATTAGTCAGATGAAGATAATTTCACAGGTGAACAAATTCTCTGACCCTTCTAATCTCTCAGGTTGTGATTATTATTCTGTCTCCTTTCAACCACTATGGACTCCTCTAAGCAGCTGTCAGAGCATTTGAAAAGGAAGTTAATTAACTCTCACACAACAAGGAAAGGTTATTTTAAAAAATCTCTAATTGCTCCCAACTAGCCATTTAAGTTGTGATAAGCATTCTTAAAAACCGAACTTACTTGAAACAGCTTAAGTCAGAGCAAGATCTATAGCACGGGTGTCAAATTCGCAACGTCACATTGCCATCATGTGATGTATCATGACGTTTTTTTCCCCTTCAGGGAGCTGTGGTGGGCATGGCCTGCACATGACGCATCCAGCCCACGGGCCGTCAGTTTGACACCCCTAATCTATACCATCAAGAAAAATATCTATTAGAGTTGGTGAAACCTCCTTAGATCTGAATCAATAGTTTTCTTCTAACACCCTGCTGAAAAATTTAGCTGAGATTAGGGTAGCTGGTCACAGATCTACAGGATAGCATTGCATACCCAATAATCTACATAGGAAAATTTCAGAAAGAATCTTTTTAATAACCTCATCACGGGTCATCATTTGAGTCCCACAAATATCCCTTTGATAAGCCAGAAATGTTTTGGGATAAAGTACTTTAGATTTATAAAGCAAAAATTGAACTGATGACAACTACAAAAGACACATTTGGAGACAAAAAAAAAGTAGCATTGAAAGAATAGAATATTTTTGTGCTAGCATTAATTGAGACTACCCCTAACTAAAAAAAGTATCCCAGATTCTGCTTTCTATATTTGCATTTTTTTTTAATTATAAAGTTGTTCAGAAGTCAAGTGCACATAAATAGTAAATCTGCTTTCAAATCTTCAAGAAAATTTTGCATTTAAGATTTAGGCAGCAAGTGTTCTGTTCATTTAGGGATTCAGTAAAGTATACAGTTTGACCAGGAATACCTACATTTGCATATGTTTAAGTTCTATTGTTATTGTTAACTAATCTTTGGTCAATTTATACTTATGTGATTTTTGATAAATTATTTCTTTGCCTTCAAGAATGAAACTCAAAATCATTTATTGCATGTATTTAAATTTAACCAAGAAATTTTGAAACACAGACATTTTACTAAAATTTGAAAATCAAATTTTAAAAACTTGTTTACCAGTGACTTTAAGAGGCACCATCATTGATCAGGCAAAATAATGCAAATCATAAGTAATTCCACTCCAACAATTTTAATTATTAGCTCAAATGCCTGCATGTTTATTTCCAATAAAATTCCAGAAAAATTAACCAACATACATTCAGCAAGTTTATACAGCTTCACACTTCCCATGTAGCAATTCCAATTTACAATATAGTCTATAGCACATGGAAATTGAGTAATCTTTGAGTTTGCATGGTTTCCTTTTACAACAACTCAAACACTACCTTCTGCTTGAGACAATATTATTATAAATTCTTCAGTCTTCATCCTATAATGAAATTTACTGCAACACAAAGTATTTATTTGTATAACAGTATAATTTCCATTTCAGGGTAGGGCTTGAGATAATGCAATCATTTCAATAAGAGTTACATTTCAACAAAACAAGATTATTCAAAATCCTTCATTAAGTCAGTAATTTGATACAGTAATCTATTTAAAAGCAAATTGAATCTGAAGAATCACTTATAGTAGCTTTTCCTAACTAGATATGTTGGAACTGCTGTTCCTCAAATTTCCAGCTATGCTGAACATTAAATTGTAGGATCATTCTGCTTTTATGGGTTAGGGTTGGGGTACCATTGGGAGAAAAAATAATAGTATTACATATGGTCTCGAGGCTGAAAATATGAATAGACTGTAATTCACCTGCTTCTATTGCATTTCAGTATCACAGACACATTAGGAGATATACAATAAATAAAAAGTTACTGAATCTGAGTGAATCTACCCTATATACAAGATTTGTAACTCTTAAAACATTGGATTTCTTTGCTCATTTGAATACAATTAAATTGCAAGTCTTTTTGGTAACACTTTATTCATATTTTTGGTTTTCAACCAAACATTTCATTGAAAGGAGATTTGAATAAAACAGTTTCTGTAGAGGTGGTATATGGTGCTTCCATAAGGGTTGCAAACCATGACAAATTGATCATGCCATTATGTAGAGTTAGGGCACACCCTTCCTCCATCTTGGTGGGTTAATTTTGACTCGTGTTTTTGCATAAATGCTTAGGTTGCATTATTGCTGTCTCTGAAATCTCCCTTGAATCGTATCAGCTGAAACATAGCTAACCCAATTCTCTTGTTAAATTGCTAAAGCAATGAGTTACACTCCCTCCCAATTCTCAGTGCATTGAAACCTTGAGAAAACTTTCCCTGCGGAATCCCAGCCGTTCTAACCGAGAATGTATCAGAAAATGTGACTGCTTGAATAACTGCCTGTATTATGATAACTGCCTGTAATTCCTCTCCTCATCCTCTCCGGGACACCTGGCTATCCGCTTAGCTTATGGAAAAGCAGCTGGCCTGGTTTCCAAGCATTTTCTTATTTCAACAGTTCGCCACTGCTGTTATAAACTAATAAAAAGTCACCTTTTTCAGGGCCCCTGTAACTTTGACTGGTCACTAAACGAATAGTTGTAAGTCAAGGACCACCTCTACAGATGCCCTGCAAGATTGAGATCGGGTCGGCCGTAGCCCAGCCCTACCTGAGCGGTCTTCCTTTCCTCCTCAAAGGCCTCCATGTCGACTCTTAACCCCTTCTCTTCCGCAATCAGCCCGGTGAGATCCACAGGGAAGCCGTACGTGTCATATAGGAGCCAGGCTGTGTCTCCTGGACAGGAACCAGAAGGAAAGAGCAAACTGTCAAAGCGCCATGAAAACATCTTGATCTGCAAAAGGATACTCTTTGTGGGTCATCCCGTCTAACAGCTGAGCTTCCCTTTCTCTTATGTACACTGAGAGCATATGCACCAAAGACAAATTCCTTGTGTCTCCAATCACACTTGGCCAATAAATTCTATTCTATTCTATTCTATTCTATTCTATTCTATTCTATTCTATTCTATTCTATTCTATTCTATTCTATTCTATTCCATTCCATTCCACTCCACTCCACTCCACTCCACTCCACTCTCTTCATACTCTCTATGCAAGAGGAGAAGGAAAAGGAAGGACTTTATGAAGAACTGGCTGTGGAAAGGAACTGTAGAAAGAATGAAAAGGTTTTTAACAGAAGGAAAGAAATCTCGTGTGAATGAAGCCAGGCCTTTTCACACCGAAGGAAAAAGGACATTTGCCCTCTAATAATTAGAGCCCCTAAATTTGTGGTTTACACCAGCCGTCTCCAACCTTTCCGGCTCAGCGTATCGGCGGAGGCCCTGGCAGCGGGGTGCAGGGAGGAGATGGTTTCACCTGCGTTGTTTCTTTCACAAATTCAACCTTGGGCATATGCCTGAGCTCATCGACCCCTTCTGCAGCCCGGTTTTGAATGGGCTGCGGCCTACCAGTGGGCCGTGAACTGGGGGGGTTGGGGAACCTCTGGTTGACATAATCTTGGAAAGGGGGAAAAAATGTATCGAAGTTGAAAAAGAATAAAGGCGAGGAAGTAAGAACGGTGAGTACTATGAGCAGTGAAAGCACAGAGCTGCCAGATGATTAGAAAGAAAGAATACGGTAAAACACAGAATGAAGGTGGAAAATAGATGAGGCGTTTTGTGTCTGGGTCTCCTTCTCCACCCAATGGAAGAATTTTGCCTATCTGGCCACCTCAAAAAGATTTTGCCCTTGAGATTCAAGCAAAAGTCGACAAATTCGGTCAGGTCCACCACTGTTGGCTTGGCACCTGGCTGGCGTCCTGCCATCAAAGGACCAGGCGGGTGGGAGACAAATGGACAATAAACCTGTATGTATCTGTTGTGGGAATTAGGGAGGGGGTGAATGACAGCTGAGGAAAAGCCGATCAACATGGAACCAGTTCGTGCGAGGCATCTTCAAGTCCGATTACCTTGAGCGTGGCCAGTTATCAGCCTAAACAACATTCCCAAAACATCTTGGCAGCATTGCATTGGCTGGATTTGGACTAGTCATGGCAGGAGAGATGGGGGAGTGAAGGAAAGAGTTCTGTATTGATGCTCAGGAAACTCAGATTCCATCTGACTTTACTGCAACTAGCATCTTTTAGTAAAAGTACCTTTCACTTCAATCAAATGGGAGTCGAGGGTTTTTCTTTCCTAAGGGATCAGACTGGGGCAGGTCTGACAGATTCCTATCCAGCCCTACCATATGTTATACTAACTAGTGACCTTTTTAAGAGAAGACTATCCTGAGAGATGTGTGACTTCCCATGTTCTTCTGAGTTAATGGAGGACTATTAATAGGAAGGGTAACATGTTACATACCAGGGATTATTTTATTGTCTCCCAAGCTCTGAATCTTCCTGTCAAGAATGCGGCGTCCTCGGTTGAGTGTCTTCAAAAACTGCACCTCCTCTTCGTTGATAATATCTTTCACCATGTATGGATCTTTTGTCAGTTCAGGGAAGGCTCCACCCTGAGGGGAACAGGATTCAGTGAAGGAGGGTCATCTCTGCTCAGCCATCCGTGCATCTTAGGGAAGGGTGAGGAGCAGCCTTCCCCGATGCTTCCTAGGTAGTGTGGAGGCTACAACTCCCAGAATTCCAGTGGCTCTGGATGATTCTATTTTAATTAGAGGGCAGGACGTTGGGGACAATTGCTCAAGAGCAAAACACGAGGGTAGGATTACCAGGGACTGAACCACCACATCGACCAGTGTGGCGAAGAATCCCTTGGGAGCGTTGAGCTTCTCATGAGCGTAGCGCACAGCACGTCGGAGGATGCGCCTCAGAACATACCTGCGGTAAGGAACAGGAGGTAAGCATCCGTTTTACATTCTGACTAGTCGTAATTCTGAAAACACTGAGACACAGAGAGGAGTGTGTTAGGGTAGAGGTCCCCAACCCCCTGGCTACAGTCCAATACTAGGCTGTGGCCCATTCGGAACCGGGCCACGAAAGGCAAAGTGTGCGTGTGCAGCTCCATTTGCCCAAATGGCAGGTGCTTGCACTTACATGAGCAGCTGTTTGTGTGAGCGGCATGCACCCGTTCCCGCCGGTCACAAAAATGGAGCTCTTTGCCCTTTGCTTGCCCCTTGCACGGAACCATCCCTTCTCCTCCTCCCCCTGCTGGGCTGCCAAGACGGAAAGGTTGGGGAATCACTGCATTAGGGGAAAAAGCTTCCAAGGGGGTTCCCAGCATCTCAGTTCCATTTCAAGGAATCCCCTTTGGTTTTAAACCAGGCTTTCACCTGAGGGAATTACGGGCAGCCTCACCCTCTGCCGGTGTTATCGGGTCTCCCCCCATCTGAAAGGGCTATGGTGATGGTTCGGGCGTGGTCAGCCAGGACTCGATAAGCCATATCTATGCCATCAACGTCTTCCTCGCCAACCTGCCCGGCATAAGGTCGGCAGCCAGTCCCCTATGAAAAAGAAGAAACGAAACCGGGAATTTTCATGAATGCGAGCCAGTGCCGGTATTATTATTGTTATTTATACCGGAAACCTTGGTGGCGCAGTGGTTAGAATGCAGCATTGCAGGTTAATTCTGCCAACTGCCAGCAGTTTGATCCTGACCGGCTCAAGGTTGACTCAGCTTCCATCTTTCTGAGGTCGGTAAAACAAGGGCGCAGATCGTTGGGGGCAATATGCTGACTTTGTCAACGGCTTAGAGAGGGCTGTTAAGCATCACAGGGCAGTATATAAGTGCTACTGCTATTATTTCTTGCACTGATAAATCCATTTTTTCTTGAGATTTCGAAGTGCAGACTTAGGAGTCTCCTTTCCTTTTACAACCATCCTATGAGGTAGGCTGGGATTTGCCTCCAGAAGTTGTGGGTGCTCCAACACTGGGAGCTTTTAAAAAAGAAACCGGACAGCCATTTGTCTGAAATGGTATAGCGTCTCCTGCTAGAGCAGAGGGTTGGACTAGAAGACCTCCAAGGTCCCTTCCAACTCTTGTTAACATGACTTTAGGGCCATCTGTTATTCTGTTACACTACATTTTTCCAGAAGGCTTTCAGGGCAGCCTGAGCAATGCTATCCAGAGGCCGAACCATGTATTGATGAACTGACCCATCCTGAACTTGGGGCTTACCTTCTGGATAGCCTCAAAATAAGGCACAAAAAGATCAGTGTCATAGTTGGACATTTTGTTCTGCAACACGGACACCAGCCGTTCCAGACCCATGCCGGTGTCGATGCTTTTCTTCGGCAGTGGTTTCAAGGTCCCGTCAGCCTCTCTGGCCCAAGAAGAAAATAATATATATATATATATAATAATAATTGGGATTAGGAAACACGAGCAGAAATCAAGTCCTTCTCCTTCGTCCCAACTTCATGCAGACTAGAAACTCCAATTTTAAACGTGTGTATTTAAAAGCAAACTAAAACTAAGATAGAGCAATGAAATATAGTCTTTGACTTACAACATGGTTCTTTTAGTGACCACTCGAAGTTACAACAGCACTGAAAAGTGAATTACGACCGTGTTTCACACTTATGACTATTACAGGATCCCTATGTTCAAGTAATCAAAATTCAGACACTTGACCACTGGCAGGTATTTATGACAGTCATGACTGTCCTTGGGTCACGTGATCGCCTTTTGGGGGTTTTGATAAGCCAGATTCACTTAATAACCATGTTACTAAGTTAACAATTGTCAACTCCACTTAACAACTGTGGCAAGAAAGGTCGTAAAATGGGGCAAACGTTTCATGTGGCAACAGAAATTTTGGGATCAATTGTGGTCGAAAGTCGAGGATTACCTGTACATAGGTAAAACAAATATATCATGCACATATATGCGTAAATATCAAAGCGGGGATGGGATTCTTCCATGCTTTTCCTCTGATTGCCTGGAAAACTCACAGCTAGGAGATCTCAAGCAAAAGGAAACCGATTCCTGCATCACCTGTTGAACTGTATGAACACCAAATTCCAGATCTCGAGCACGTTGGGATCATCTTGATTGACAAGGTGGGAAGCGTCTCGGTCCCCGATCCGATCGTAATGCATCTCGCTGCAGGGGCCACAGGGCCCAGTGTCTCCCATTTCCCAGAAGTTGTCCTTCATGCTACCTGGGAGAATCTTACTCTCTGCCAGACTGAAGGAGAAAAAAAGGCTCCGTGAGTAACAAGAGTGAGGAAAGAGCGTACAAGTCGTAACTTTGGTGCTCCGGATTAATTAGGAGACCACACTATTTTCAAATAGCTTTGAAATTATTCAAATTATTCAATAACCGGTGAGAACCTTCTTAATCTCAACTCTGTATCATCACGCTGAGAAAAGTTATAACCAGACCAAAAATCTAGCAGCGGTGTCCATGCAATAAACGGATTTGGTTGCTTTTAATAAATAAAAAGAATGGGATGAAATTCTAGGCAAAAGAACCATGTTGGCGCAGTGGTTAGAAGGCAGCATTGCAGGCTAACTCAACTGCTCACTGCCAGGAGTTCGAGTCTGATCGGCTCAAGGTGGACTCAGCTTTCTATCCTTCTGAGGTTGGTAAAATGAGGATCCAGATCATTGGGGGAAATATGCTGACTCTGTAAACCCCTTAGAGAGGGCTGTAAAGCACTGTGAAACGGTATAGAAGTCTAAGTGCTACTGCTATTCCCCCCCACACACACTTTTGTGCCCTCCAGATGTGACCCTGGGGACACAAAATTCCAAGAACTGTAGTCCCATCACAAATGGTCAGTACGAGGGTAGGGAAGTTGGTGTCTAAAGTCCACCTAGCAAGTTTTTTAAAAAAGTAATATTGTTATTACACTAGCAAATCTAAGATAGTGCTATTTCAAAACTATAAATACTGACAAGGAACACCCCATCAGCTGGGATAATGGTCCCTTCTTTTTATTTTGTACAGCCAAATAATAAACCACGTTGGAAGATTCTTGGTAAAAATGGTGGTTTAAAACATCCAATATGAAAAGCAAGTCAGAAGATCAAGATGTGGTTTCTGCTTTGCACTAAACCAAAGCTTCTTAGTTTTTTTTTCTCTTTCTTTCAGGATCCCTTCCCACTTTTAAAAATTACAGAGGACTCTAAAAAGAGTGATGGGATTTTAACGCACTATTACTTTTAAACATGGCAAATAATTTCAATTTCACAGACCTTTTCGGAGCTCCTGGGAATATACTTTAAGAAGCACTGGGCTAAAGTAAACGTGTTTCTAAATCCCAATTCTTAATTCAAAAGTTAACAACAAACCTGGAATCCGTTAAATTTATTCCCGGTTTATTTTTTTCTTAGAGCACAAGAGTTTTTCCACGATGCAAAGAAAGGGGAAATTTAAGGCACAGACTAGTTTGGACAGTCTAAGAGAGTTGATCTCTCTTACACTCCTTGCCTGGTCTTTAACCCTCTTCACTTCTTTTGGGAGGGATTGGGGTTGCTTTCTGAAGAATTTCCTGGGTAACCCCGACTCACCCGAGATTCAGCCAAATTTGTTTGCAATCTAAGTCAGGCTCCAAGCCGGCTGCCTCGTTGCCACCAAAGTAAGTCACATAGAGCCTTTCGATGGGGATGCCAAATTCTTTGGTGAGCAGGTCCAGAGCAAGCTTGCAAGCCAGTTCCTGAGTGGACAGGGAAAAACAGGGCTGTGAAAGTCTTGCCAGACAGAATGATCTACCACCTTTCTTTTCACATTTCACCTTTTTCAAAATGTGGCAATAACAACACCAAGCCATCATAGATACAGGTAGCCCTCGACTTATGCCCACAATTGGGGCCAGAATATCCACCGCTAAGCAAGGCAGTTGTTAAATGAGTCACATCCGATGCCAGCCAGGGGTGGGATTTATGGGTTCGCTGAACTGGGCAGAATCTTAGCTAGAGGATCATCCAAACCCGTACAAACCCATAGCAGCCCAACCCTGGATAGAGGTGAAGAAATTGACACCTTTTAGACTCTATATATTTAGAATACAGGGAGCATAACCAGTCAGTGACAAAAAATGTTGGATTAGAGAGCTCTTCATATGAGTACCTACCTTCATATAAAAAATAACATGAAGGGGAAGCTAGGTTTCAATTCTCTCCTACATTCCCATACGTTTTTGTGTAATATTTCCGTAAGTGCACACCTGAAGTGGTCTCATATTTTATTTATAACTCTCACTTTAGGTTTTTCACTCTGGTTATGTTCTACAGACATTTTAAGAAACATTGTGCTGTCCAGTTCTGACATATTTATCAACCCCAACACTGCTGGTAAGAAGAGGGTGAAAGTTTAGCGATATCTGAAATGCGAACAGAGAAAAGAATTATGCTGAAGTTTAATAACAGTTATATTTTGTTTTCTACATTAATCCAAATGACCTCTTTCTGCATGAGATTGTATTGGGGAAAATGCTTTTATAATGGACCAAGCCTGTTGCTTCTGTCACAGAAGCTTACTAAACATAGGAAATATACACCCTGGTTTTTATTCCATACAAAGTTATCACAAGAGAGACAAGCCAACCAAGCACGCCTGGATAGGAAATGCACCCTAACAGATGTGTAATATCATTAAAGCTGCCTCTAATATAATCAAAGCCACAGTTTGGTGTATTAATGCTTTGTTTATATTGAAGCACAGATGGATATTTTTATTAGCATTGCTCTGTTGATGCAGCACCAGGAAAGATTAGTCCAAGAGGCAGAAATCTATGTTATGCAGGGAAATTTGTTCTGATGCTGATGAGCGGGAAAGGTAAATGTCAATTAGTGAATTAAATCTCACAAATATTGGCAGCCAGGAATGGTATCACAGACCTTAGAAGCAATTAAACCCAACCATATATATTCTCTATTCACTCCTACTCCAGGAAATAAGTTTTCCCCCCCTGGACCGTTTTCAAAGATGGTAATCCAAGCTTTTTATTTCAGTAAGATTAATGAGTACATTCTTTTATATCCCTGTGGGCAGGTCAGTGGAAAATATTTCCCCTGGTTCAGGAATGAAGGAAAAGAAAGGAGGTGTTGAATCTGAGGTCCTTGATAATGGAAAGGACATGTGGAAGCCTTTTTTCATTCCCTTTTAAGGACCACTGAAGTTAGGACTTTATGACTTAACATCTAATACATGTAGTCTGGGAGTGCCAATTCCACAGGGTTTAAGAGTTTATTAAATCATTCGCATAGGAAAGAGTGAGTCAACCTGTCCCTATAGCCAAACTGGAACCTTTGAGAATGTGTCAAGTTCTGGCTCCTGATATCTTAGCTCTGACTGGCAGATGAACTCAAGTTTCAAAATATTGCTCTATAAAAGAGAGAAATAAATTCAAACTTAACCACCCTTAGAATCATCCTTAATTGGTTCTGTTGGTTTCAGTGGGTCATTCTAAAGTTTGAGAACCAACCTACTGAATTCATAAATATACTTCTTTTTCTCTTTTTTTTCCTGAACAAATTAAACATTAAGACAAAACTAAGAATAAAATGTTTAGAATACAGACCAAGTATAAGAAGAACATTAATCAAAAAGAAAGACAAGAAAGAGATTAAACAAAGTTTCACAATGTGTGTAAGTTTAATACACATGCTTTTTTCGGTAACTTATTATATAAAACATTTTTAAAGACATGTCTTATTGAAAAGTAAGCCTATGTTACTTGTAGCCTGAAATAAAGGATAAAAGACACCATTTCTCAACTAACATGTGTCCTGCAGACATATAACAAATCTAAATGAGACACAAAATAAGTCAATAAAACTTTAATCTTTAAAAATACTGTAACAGATAAATGTGATATCCTTCTTAGAAAAAGTATTGTGTTTCTATCATATTTGGACCCAGGATCTTTGATAGAGTGATAGATGAGGCTTAAAATATGAAATGTGAGGAACTATTGATAAAAGTTAGATATGGCTTTCCCACACGACATCTTTCTTGTCTCATATAATAAAGACGAAATGATATTGTGTTTGCTGTTTTCCTCTCCCTGCCCAAGGCTGTCATTTGACTACTATTTTCAAAGAAAAATATGGAAAGGAGACCATACAAAATAAAATTAGGTCAATCTGCTTCACTTAATAGTTCTATGTTGTCTTAATGGCTATATTCTTACAAATCTAGCTTTCCCAGGAAACTGACATTTTTAGGGAGAAAAAAAACCCCTTCTTTTCTCATTTCTAGTTAATGGTTGTTAAAGGGGATCTTTCCATTGCTTTCCATACTGCATGCATGAGATTCAGCACTTATCAATGAGTTTTGTCAGAAAAAATGTCTTTTCGTTGGAATTATTACCAGACCTATGGAGTTATAAGTAAAACAGAGCTAGGTATTGAAATACTAGTCCATTTGTAGCTAATAGAATCAATGACTTTTCTGGATCAAGCATGAAGGGATGTGAACTTGATTCACCATTCAGAATCTAATCTAAGTTTGGTTCAAAGTGATAGACAAAAATATCAGTATTGTACTCATAACTGCATAGAATAAATTAAGAAGTTAATTTTACTATGAAAATAAGAAAAAGGTGACTTGCCATTGCCATGCTTGACCCTCCTTAGCAAGAGATTTAAACTTCTGTAATGGACATTGTATACATGAAATTTATTTGTTGCCAACACTTGTGAAAACTAAGTATTAATCATGGTTATTTATTATAATTATCATTATACTAAATAATATGCAAACATAAAACAGATGTACAGACTAGTACAGTCAAACCTCGGTTCGCGACCGCAATCCATTCCCAGACATCGGTCGCGAACCGATTTGGTCACATTCTGAAGCAACACTGTGCATGCACAGAAGGGGAAAATTGTACGGAAAGGAATCTTTCCACATCGTTTTTGTTCACCAACTGAGTTTTGAGTCAGGAACTGATTCAAAACTCGGCTGGCTTTTTTGGTTGGGAACTAATTTGGTCACAAACAGAAGCGTTTGCGAACTGAGGTTCCACTGTACATGAAAAAACATGGATTAAAAAATATGACAACTTTGATTTCAGTCAGCATGACTATTCTACCATTTTTTCATGTCAATCAAGATACATTCTTCATATTAAATTGGATTTTTCACATGCACACACCAATATTGTGTACCTTGAATCTACTACAGTATGTACCATAATAAAATCTAACTATATGGTATGTCAACTAACTTAAATTTCTACTGCTTTGCATACAGTACAAAATGCTTCACTATTAGTTTCTTCCTTCTCCTACATGTACTAATCTATAGCACATGCTTAGAAATGCTAACTATTTCTCTCCTTCTTAATACTTTTTTGCCTTGTTCCTTAGCACCTATACCACATGCAATGCCACCATCCAGCATCCAGGGTTGTGTTTTCTTTCTGTTGGCTCTTTTCTGCAGGTTCTTCTTTGACTTCAACTGCAATATGAGTATCTCTTACTGTACCCCCTCCCCACAAAAAACACTAGTCCTTGTAGAACCAGAATTAGCACTTCAGCTGGGATCGTGCAAACTCCAACCATAGCTTCTGCCTTCCTATCAAGGGTCCAGGAGGACCCCCAAGTGACATCCTCTCAAATATCACCCCTTCAGGAGTTAAGGCAATGATAAATAAAACATGGAGGATATAATGCAAATTAAGTTTCTTGACCACAAAACATACTAAAGGCAACTTAAGACTGGAAACTGGAATTTGATGACATGCAAGATGTAGAACTGTAATGCGATTTCCATTTTTATTTCATTGGTTTTTGGATTGTGCGGAAAGGGGGGTACACTACACTACACTAAAGAATGCATTCGGCATCAAAAGTCGTATACAAATGACATAAACTATCAACTTATTTTTTTTCTACTAGGAATTCCTCCTATTCCAATCCAGTGGTGGTGCTTTTCCTTACTCCTAGGCTTTGGAACCATGTGGATCATCTACTTCAAGGCTACTTCAGAAGGCCACTTCAAGGCGATCACAAACAAGTGTGTCCTCCTGAAGTGACACTTCTTTTAATTAATGACAGAAAAGGAGGTAGCAGTTTTCTTAATCAGAATAATGTGCATGCTAACATCTGTTCTACCAGCAAAGAGGGAGGAGTTCCCAGTCACAGAGTGTTCCTAGAAGTTCTTGTAAAGTCATTGAAGAATCAAAGAGTGCAAGTGGTATTCTAAAGCTATTATGTAGATACGTCTGAGGAATTCTACAAGATAAAATGCTCTTCCCACTTTTCCTACATTACACACCACCGATGAATGCTAATTATGTTCATGCTCTGATACAGTTAGTCGGTTTTGTGTGGAGAGGTGAAGTCTGTGCTTTGTCATCTTGGCATTTTTTTAAAAAAAAAAGATGGATGAAAAATCATCGGGAGCATACATGGAGCCAGGAGGAAGAAAGATAAATAATGCCAGGAAGCTGATAGCTGCCCGTCTATCATAAAATTTCATTAGTTCTGACAGCCTGTACAACATAAGCAATGAATGAATGCTAACTATACTTCCCTCTCTGTCTGCTTCCATATTTCACTCGTATCACTTAACTTACAGAAAGCACTAGGCTTGGCTGGCCAGAGAAAACACTGCTAGAGCGTTCACACACTAAATTGTTATTATAGAATTATCTATGAAATAAAAGAAAATGTTGGTGGTGATTATGATGGCCAGTTTCATACACAGACTTTCTCAAGCTTGATGTGCTTTATAACCAAAAGCTAAGAGGAATCACTGGAAAAATTAAAAGGAGATAGTCACTCCACCTACATATTTGTGACTGCTTCTGTGATCACATATGGAAGACAAATAAGCATTTTGTTCCCTAGTAGCAGACGTTGCTGGTGTTTAATCTAGGTGCATGTCCAAAATCAATTGTGATCCATTCCATCACACTGCCAAAACTATGATAAACATGGGAGATTATTTTGTAGACCTTCAACAAAGTTTTGTATTCTGAAAGTGGCTGGAAGGAAGATGGAGTGGAAAAACTATAGGCAGCTGAAAAGTAAACATCCTTAAATACCACTATACTTATTCCTACTTTTCTCCATGAGAAGTAACCATTGGTGTGGTATACTTGTTTGTTTGCTTGCAGTGCATTATTTTGATTGCATGTGCTATATCTATAGCACGTTTGACACAATTTAGCTGCTTGAAAAATTATTTCCCAAACGTTTCGGGATTCCCAGCAAATTACCAAAGAGAGAGAGAGAGAGAGAGAGAGAGAGAGAGAGAGAGAGAGAGAGAGAGAGAGAGATGATATATAAACAGACAAACAGACAGATGATTGATAGATAGATGATTGATAAGATGGGTAATAGATGTGTACGTGCGTCTCTGTGTGAGTGTGTGTGTGAGAGACAGAGAGAGACACAGAGACAGAGGCAGATCAGTGGTGGGATTCAACCAGTTCGCACCTATTCGCGAGAACCAGTTGTTAACTTTCTGAGCGGTTCGGAGAACCAGTTGTTGGAAGAAATCTTCTGGTTTTTTTCCATTTACATGGCTAAGGAGTGGGGAGGGAATGGGGATTTTGCAGTATCCTTCCTCTGCCACTCCTACCAAGCTACCCCCACTAAGCCACGCCCACAGAACCGGTAGTAAAAAAATTTGAATCCCACCACTGACCTGGCAGAGGTAGAAGTAGACGTAGAGAGGTAGAGAGGTAGATTCAGCAGATCAGCAACATCTATAGTATGTTTAGGGTCTATGTATGAATAATTATTTTTGGACCTATATCCTCTGGGACTGATCATCCCCATCTCTATCTTCAAGTTTAAGTAATGAGGATGAATGGAATGAGATCTTTAATCACCCACCGGAGATGGCATATTGCATTATTGTATTAATTGCTCAAGCTGTTGCTATTACAGCTGCTGCAATAGATCACATTCTCTCAAGGCAAGCTTTATATTTATATTTAAACATAGGTGACCTTCACAAGAATACAAAAGAAATCTGGAACACGAATGGATGTACTACAGTAGGTAGCAACTGATAATTCATTTTATAAAAAGCTTTATATTTCACTTATCTGAAGTCATTCTTCAGAAGCAAATCCATTCATTAACTTTCTGATTATTTCCAAAGCAACAAGGTGAATTCCAAATGAAGTCTCCACAATTTTAAGTTTATTTTCCTTTCAAATAGAATTACTAGTTATATAAACTTGAAGGTCTAAGTGTAGATATTAAAACTATAAGGAAGTTTTCACAGCTGCTATTTGAATCTGCTAAATAGATTCTCTCATTCTACAGTATTTATCATGGTAATTATAATAATATGAAATACATCTGATCTGTGGCTATTTTTAAAGTAAATTTCAATTGCACCTCCTCACAGAAATCAATTTAGTTATTTTCCCATGTAATCAGAATCAACAGTAACAACTATTGTACAATTGCAAAAAATAAAAAAAAATTAGACTTTGATATCCTTTGTTCTAGTGCAAGACAAGAAGCAAGGTTTAGACTTGATTATGGAAGTAATAAATCAAAATGTTTTGATGAAAATGAAAAAAATATTCTGGAAGTGGATGAAAAGAATTAAGCAAGGGGGCACACCAGTATATTAACTGGAACTAAGAAGAAAAGTAAAGAAATGTATTCTGAATAAAACTGAAGTGAAAGAATGCTGGAAGAAATGTTTTAGAGATATATACAGTATATCTAAAGTCAACCCCTATATGCCAGTTAAATTACGTTTTATTAAAAAAAATTCAGGTAAATGTTACTGTACCTAGGAATGTTTAAATGTAATGAGTAAGGAAATTTTTGGAGGAAAACTAGCAACTAATATGAACATTTAATGCAATTTATATAATAAAGTATCTATGAATCTTGACTTTGTTTATGGAACCTGACTTTCGGTATTCCAGCACAGACACAGAAATGACAGTAATATTTTGAAGTTTAAAGCCAAAAATAAAGCTCTCAATATTATTGTCCAAGAAAAAATGATGATTATGTCATCATAAATGCTATGAAAATACTGAAAAATTGTAAAGATGCATTTGAAAGGTGGCACAACAGGAGAAATGTTGAAAACAGATATAATTTTCTCACTTGAGTGTCTGAGTTCCTGGGACTATGATTGAGACAGGAGAGTTTTAAAGAAGCTATTTGTCTATTTGGAATTAATGGAAATCCTTATGTTCTTGTCATGCTAAGGGTTACTAATAAGGTGAAATAGTCTCAAGAATATCCTAGATATAATCTTTCAGTGCAGCTCTAAAAGACTTTATTCACTCTAGACCTAAATATTTAATTAATGACATTCATTTTCCCTGACTTCAAACTAGCTCTGGTGTATTCAATCAAACAGTTCCTTCTGTTTTCTTATTTTTATTAAGGACGTAGAGTTTATTCACAGAGTTATTAGATATGTTTTGCAATCTTTCATTGGGATTTTCATCTACTCAGAACAGAGATGGCTCTTGTGTGTTCTGCACAACAAAGTTTCTTCACAGACCCAACAAATGCTTCTTTGCAACACACACCAATCCAAAGCAGACCTTCAGCGCAAACTCCCCTTCAGGATTTCTGGCCAACCAGCATGGGATCTCACAAATAAACAGAGTTGCAGCTCAATAGGTGAACTGAGAATAAATCTGTTTCGCCCGAAATGAGATGGAAAGTAAAGGTCAAGCTTGCTTAGCAAATTGGTGGCCAAATGCCAAAGCCAGTCACTTCAGGACAACACAAATGATTCATTGGTTAGCTTAACCAAACAAATGTGCATTTGGGCGGTGGGGGGAGGTGGTACACCTTTCCACTTAGAACATTGGCTGAAAACATTGTTTTTTATATCAGTGTTTTCTGAATGCTTACATATATCCATTAAACATTCTCCTCCTCCTCTTTCTACTTATTGCGTTATTGTTACTCGAAACATATTTCAGTTGGGATTCATTTACCTTTGGTATTTTGGAGGGTAACAGTGGGAGAAGGACTGCCTTGATCTCCTAGCTTTGAGCTTCATGACACATCTGGTCAGCCTCCACATGAGACAGAATGCAGCTGGATGGGGTTAGGACTGGTCTAGTTCAAATATCTAGCTCAGTGTCAATTTTTTTCTGACTTAAATTTGAAAGTATAATGGAGGATATAGGTTTTGTTGCATTCAGCATGTCTTTAAGCTTTTCAATGGTACTCAGAAAGCCAATTCTATTAAATCATGGGCATATTATTTATCTTGGCCCAGGATCCTGAGGATAGGATTGCCAGAGGCCTTGTACACATTTCCAGTCAATTATATCAAATCCAATGAACATGTTTCTCAACTTGACTGGAGCACGTGGAGAAAATAACCAGCAGTGTGATTCTGTGCAGGTACACTTGGAAATAAATTCCCTGGTTTCAATGGGACTGATTCTTCCATGGACAAGGTTCAACTATGGCTTGGCTACCACTCAGTCTTGGGGTTGTGATTAATAGCATGCTGGAAAAAACATTTTATTGCAGCATTACTGTTGCTGTTGCCTATGAAATATAATTGTAGCAAAAATCTAATATAATATTTGTGGATTTGATCCTGTCTCATACTGGAGTAATACTGGAAAATTTCAGAGTAAAGCAAGAAAAAGCGCTAAGTGTCTTTTGTAAAGGGAAGAAGAAGAAGTAGGAATAACATTATGGATACCAGCAAAAGTACTTAGATTTATGTACCACTCCATAGTGCTTTACAGCACTCCCTGAATGGTTTACAATGTCAGCATATTGCCCTCAACAACCTGGGTCCTCATTCTGCAGATCTTGGAAAGATGGAAGGCTGAGTCAACCTTGAGCTCTGTCAGAATCAAACTCTAGGCTGTGGGCAGAGTCTGCCTGCAATACTGCATTCTAACCACTGTACCATCAGGGCTCTAAATTCGGGGTGGGCATTGGAACTAAATAGAGAGCTCTTTTTCTTTTCAGTGTGGTGGCAACCAAAGCAGTCTATAAAATGTTACCACAAGCAAATTTAAAATGAAATTGTCAGGCTCATCTTCTGCAGAAATATTGCCATTTGAAATTTGCTTCCAGCAGAAGCAGTTACTGCAGGGGTGGGCTGCTGGTGGTTCGCAGGGGTTTGGGAGATCCTCTTGCTAAGAGTCTGTCCAGTTCGGAGAACCCACAAATCCCACTCCTGGCTGGCCCTGCTCTGTCCACCCTGCCCCTCCCCTCCCAGGAGTCTCCATGCGGCCCGTTTTGGATCCCAGGTTAGTGCAGGGCCTGCATGGAGGCTCAGGGAGGGC